>NTHP01000361.1:390949-404313 GCA_003416845.1 Oplegnathus fasciatus | reverse complement strand
CTGGAGAATGATTGTGGTCTTGGTTACAGGTGAAACGATTAGTCAGTTAATCGATTATTCGATCAACAGAAAAATAATCAGCAACTATTTTGATAATCACTTAATCATTCAGTCATTTTTCAGTCAAAATCGCTGAATGTTCTCCGGTTCAAATTTATCATCTGTGAGGATTTGCTGCTNGGCACAGCGTTCACACAGATGGAGACATGATAACATGCAAATTAATGAGAGAGGAGGAGAGGCTGAATCTCCTGGGGGACGATGATCCAGATCCACGTCTGGATGAGGCACCGACAGCCTGGAGAGGGAGAGGTCCCAGGGCGGCCGATGGTCCAGAATTTGTGGGCTGAACTGAAAAGGCGTGCCCGAGTAAGGAGGCCCACAAACCAGACTGAGTTGCACCAGTTCTGTCGGGAGGAATGGGCCAAATACTGCAAAGTATTGTGAGAAGCTTGTGGAAGCTGCTGTAAGCGTCTGATTCAAGTGAACCAATTAAAAAACAATGTCACCAAATACTAACAGAGTGTTTTTAAACTTTTTAATCTGTAAAAGCTGAAATACATTTCAGAGCTTAGGTGTATTTAAATATATGGCCTCAACTGTATACAGTTACTTATATATTATACACCAACAGTCCTCTCTACAAATGCAGCCCTGTTCCCACCAGCTTCACCTCCCCCCCCTCCAGCTGAACGAGAGCAGCTCTGATTGAGAAACGCTCTCCATCAAGGTTTGCATCGCAGAGAGCTTTCACTGTTGGCAAGAGATGAGCGCTGGAATAAAACTGGATGTGACGCTCTTGTACATTTGCCTCGATTCACGCGGCTCCCACTCCACCTGCACTTGACGACACAGAAAGGTCAAATGATTATTATGCTGCCCGGTGATTGGTTGTCACAAACTCGGTGCAAACTTCAGTGCTATTAGTGGATGTACATTTCTCCTCACTTATAGAATAATAGTGAACAAATTATTCAAGTCTCTTTTATGGCAGGATGTGAATACAGTATCAAACTAACAAGAAGGAAACGGAAAGAAAGCTGCTTCTTTTATGAATGAGAGCCATCATCCCCGTCTCTTAGAAATTTAGTACTAATTTGGTATTTAATACTGTCCAAATTAGGTTTTTTATGTATCAACATAATGAATGTATCTGCAAAATGTTGACTGAGAANTATAGGCCCAAGATTAATCGATTAATCAAAAAATAAATCAGTAATTGTTTGTTGCAGCCAGCAGTTCAAGTCAAGTGACTTAAAGCATGAGACAGGACACGTTTTCTTTATTAAACAACATCTCGAAAACAACAACATTCGGTAAATCTTGAAACCAGGACAAAGCAGATAATAGGAGGTGATGCTGAGACTGGAGAGTGGAAGCTGTCTGTGCAGTGTGAGTGTAAAAAAAAAAGAGAAACAACAGCAGGTGAAATACCTGCTGTGGCTGCAGAGAAGAATGAGCGGATTAGACAGCTGTGTGTGTGTGTGTGTGTGTGTGTGTGTGTGTGTGTGTGTGTGTCACAGAAAGAGACAGTGTTAGTGGCCATGTATGGTAGCAAAGATGAATGGTCTCATTTGTGGTGGGCGCCTGGAGGCCACACAGACTGATGTATCCACGCTGCTGCAGACTTTATCTCACACTCAGACCATGTCCGCACTAAATGCTGATAAATTTGAAAACACCTTTTGTGTGTCAGGGTTTTGTTCGCACGAGCATTTTAAGATTTCGCTGTCCGCGCTGAAATGCCAGAACAATAGAAACAGTTGAATGTCCTTTATTGTCTGTTTGTTGTGTTTTGTTTGTTTGGGCTTCATCTGGAACAGAGAGGTGTGGAAAGGATGGATGGTTTTGGCAACAACAAGTCGTGCAAATTAAACAAAATACAGGCAGGACGACATCATTCATCAGTCTCCTGTGGGAAAGTCTGATGTTGTCACTTGTGATAGTAACGTCACTTGACTTCCTCCTTTGCTCATAATCTCCACGACCCCCAGAGGTCTTTGTCACTTGAACATAAACGTGTTATTTTGGGGCACTTGCTGAAACGACTGATGCTGTTGCTTTCCTTTGGGAAGACTCTGTCTCCTTGATAAACATAGCGATCACAGAAAGAGTCGGGAACGAGAGAAAGTTGGTTTCTTAAGCTGCTTTCAGAAAGCGAGCGGTTGCCGCCTCTGCCTCCATTGTTTAACATAAACTTGATGGCAGCTCCGCCACCGAGGCAGTAAGAGGGAGCTTTTGAGGACGCACGCGGTTATTTACCGTTGCCGTCGGAGTTGATGATGGTTCAAATTTTTCAACTCGCTGCTGCGGCTCACCGTGTGCCCACGGCAGCCACAGAAACTACAGTGAGGGAAACGATACAGGAGCTTATTTTGCTGGTATCTCTGTTCCCTGAAATTATTCACCTCTTCAGCATCAGAGAGCAGACAGATCAATGAAAAGAAACATGATTTTCCAGTCTGGACCAAAAAACAATGTTTGATATGAGTTAGTCACAACCCGATCTACTTGGCTGCATGATGGGATTATATTATAATATTGGATGGCAGCAGCCTGCTATGTATGCTGGACAGAATGGGAGGTAGCTGCTGGCCATCGGCAGGGGAGTTGCGCCTGCTGCCTCCGATTCAAAATACAGCACCTCAAAGTTTTTGGGCAGCAGATGCAGCGGTAACCAGTTGGGGCCCTTTCACACCTGCGTCATTTGGTCTTGACAGTTTGATCCAAACCAAAATTACAGGTGTGAAACCTCCCCCAGACCATGGTCCAGACCAAACAGCAGAAGCTTGGTCCGAGCAAAAGAGGTGGTCTTCCAGTGTGAAAACTTCAGATGGTTCGGACTTTCGGTCCAATTACAGGAAGTTCTGGCAGGCCGTCGTCAGGACTGGAAAAAGGAAAAACGCAACAAAACAAAATGAGCACAGGTGGAGAGGAGGAGACCAAATGTTTAATTATAATTATTATTATAATCTGTTCATTCATTTTTCTCCATTCATTCAAATTGGGATAGAAGGCGGCTCGCTGAACTGACAAGATGGCGACGTTAGACAGACGCCCGTCTACAAACCAATCAATTACTGTTACGGTTCCAGGAGGTACTCGCAGGTAGACAAGGCTCAGCAAAATCAACAGGCATTAAGTCCAAAAGAATAAGCAGGAATGGAGTCCAAGGGAACAAGGGAAGCTGAGTCCATTAGCAACGAAGAACATGCAGGGAATGAGTCCAAGGAACAACTGCTGAAGGGTCCAAAGCAACACTGACAATCTGACAGAGGAGTAGTGGATCTGGGCTGGTATATATCGTGAGTGGCTGATTAGGAAATGAGTTGCAGGTGGGGAGATGGGCGAGGAAGCTCAGGTGAGGGGAATGAGGTGACTGACTGGGAGTGGCTGCAGGAAGGGGCTGAAAAGTCTGAGGGCATCTGGTGGAAGGATGGAAAATGGCATGGGGAACCAGAAACATGACTGGAGAGGACGGACAGGGAGACGGACCATGACAGTTACAGGCACAGGGAGACGCAGCTAACATAGGTGATGACGACAGGATGTAGGTATGAATGTGTAGTTCTTTAGCGCTCTCGCATACTCTAATGTGAAACCAAAGCTAACCAGATCAAATGTAGACAATGTTTAAAAAACGCAAACCTTAGTTCAGACTTTCAGGTGTGAAAAAAGGCCCTTAGTTTCTGAAGCAGCTTTAAGGTCGCTGTTACACAGAAGTAAACATGTTTTGAAGGCTGGAAATCGAACATCAGCGTTCCTCCGTCTACAATATAATGTGAGCCTGTCCACTGAGCGTTTGGTTAGAAGACCAAACTAACGGCCTCATTTGCGACTTTTTCATCTTTTTTTTTTTCAATTAATCCTGCAAGGGAGGGCTGAAAATATACATTTGGGGTGAAAAAAAAAATAAAACTAGTCTTTCTCAAGCATAAAGAAACAATATATTACTCTGCATTACCTCCGACCTGTAGGACCGATGGAAGTCCACATGAGATGTGTCATTGTTGAGCCACACGAGTCAGTGTTGATCTGGAAGGAAAGCTTGGTGAGAGGGTTGCTGTAACACAAGACATGGAGAGGTGAAGGGGTGGCGGGGTGGAGGGGTGGAGGGATGTTTTGTGGCTGCTGCACAACTCCCCCGGAGCTCCCCCATCACCACACACACACACACACACACACACACACACACACACACACACACACACACAGTACACGCCTGCACGCTTCTCAACTTCTTGTGCACATTTTTCCTTCTTCCCATCCTATATCATTTCCTCATTTGCCACAGAAAAAGCTTATTGATTTTTGGTGGAATGAATGGGTGTGTACACTGAACGGGAGAGTGTGTGTGTGTGTGTGTGTGTGTGTGTGTGTGTGTTTGGACGTGTGTGAGAAAGATCCAGATGCTGCTTCTGCTGGTGATATTTCAGATGCAGTTGTTTATTTTATCGATGACTGGAGAACTTTATTAGAAGTGGTGTTCATTCATCACTCGCACCACAAAACATTTGAATTTCACCCTGAACTTTATTAGATAAGTGACGATGAGAAGCAACAGGAAATAAGGGAAGAGAGAGAAAGAGAGATGAAACAGAAGGTCGTTGGCTTCTTTCAAACCCGGTTAGACGGCGTGCACCTTCAGGGTCACGTACAGGGTCAACTCAGTGTTCACTGGGTAAAAGCCAGGATTTTAGAAATACTGAGGTCATGAGTCAAAGTTATTCAGACAGCAGTTGTTATATTTTCTGGAGGATCTGTTGAGAAAGTTCCTCTGGAGATCAACAACTAAACTCAACACAACTAACTTAAATAACTGGCTTTTTTCCCTTGTAATTAGTACCAGATTACAGTTATTTCCATAATTATTAGGAAATAAAGAACCTGTAAAAAAAAAAAGAAAAAGGGGGGTTACCATTATTATTGATGCTGCCAGGAATTAAATTCTGAATCCTTTATTTATTTATGTATTTGTTGGCCTAAAAGTATTGAAATTGAAAGTCTTTGTGTATGTTTTTAGTTGTTAAATGTACAGTAAACTTCTCTGAGGTTAAGGAATGTAAAACCCCCATGTGGTCCTGCCCGGATCCTGTAGGGTTCAGGTTAGATGTATGAATCAGGGACTCTTGCCACCTCGTCTGTCGACTTGGAGACCCAAAAGAGCTGCACTAGCCAACGCAAAACCTCAATCTGAAGTTTCCATTCCCAAAGACAGATTGAGGTTAATGTAACTGAGGTTAATGGTTAACTATCTGCTACAGTCCTTGTTTTCACTTTGGTGATAAGCAAACATTTCCCAGGGATTACTTTATATCAGTGTCAGTGCCCTTTCAGTCAATCAGCCTCCTAAGATCAGTCGTGACACCTATCCAACCTGCATCCTCAGTGCATCCATTGCATCCTTGTACTGTAGGGGTGTAACGGTACACAAAATCCACAGTTCGGTGTGTTCCTCGGCTTTGGGGTCACGGTTCGGTACGTTTTCAGTACAGCAGGCAAAACAAAAAAATGTAGAAAATACCTTTTTTTTTGTCATTTATTTTGAAAAATGTAAACATTCAACAGTGACTCATTGGCCACAATTCTTACTGTAATTCCTGAACAGCTGCAGCTTGTGCAGGTTTATACAGGGCAGCACAACAGGCTGACTAACATGCACACGTGAAGGCTCATTGTAGCGGGAATCCAACACTTTGACCACATGCTTAAATCCTCTACGACCGAGTGTGGTCACATATCTGCAGCCATAAACACTCTGTAGCATCAGTTATTACTTTGGCCTGAGCGCTGCGAGGTCTGAGCACTCTGTTTTTACCTCGTTCTGCTAATCGACACATTCGGGTGACGCCATCGTAAATGACGTGTTTGAAGTGTTTCCACAGACAGACCCGACCTCAGCTGAACAATGTCGGCAACAATTATTGTCCATTTTCACTGTAAATAACCAGGGAACTGTAAAGCTCCCATACAGAGCTTGACTAACCGGGCCAGAACTTTGCAGGTAAAACTTGCACACTAGAATTTCTGTCCTGCCGGGCGAGTAGTGCCATGAACAGATTGTTTTGACGGTCATTGTTTGGGTCAAAGGGTGTACCGAACCAAACGTCGTGTACTGAACTGTTCGGGACGAATACACGTAACATTACACCCGTAGTCCAGACTGAAAGTATAATAATCCACACTTACAGGTACCAAAGTTTACGCTGAGATATGGGAAACTGTCATTGGGTTACAGTAGGTTTAATTCATTCTGAAGACTTTGCAATTCATGTTTTATTACCACGACGTCAGATGTTTTATATTGTTGTTTTTAATTGCACAGACTGCAGTACTTTATAATTATTACTACATTAGACTGTGAGGTTTAATTCTAAAACAGCAGCAATAAATGTGTCAATAATGCAGCTGAACAGAACAGAGACCGTAAACACACACACACACACACATACTAAATCTGTGTCTCGCAGTCCAGTGCGCGCACACAAACACACACACACACACACACACACACACACACATCGAGACACTACATTCATCACTGCCAAGGTGTATGTTTAGTAGCCATGTTGGCTGTGGAAAGTGCTCCATCAAATTGACTTTCCTGACATATGGTGTGTGTATCTGTGTGTTCATTTGCTGTGTGTTTATCAGTGCGTGTGTGTGTGTGTAGCGGCAGAGTGATGATGCCGGTCAGAGAGATGAGTAAGACTGATGTTTGATTTGATAAAGATATGCGGCCGGGCTCGTCTTTCAGCCCCTCTGACAAACACGTCTTCCAGCCTCTGAAGGAAAGGTCGAGGTTCAAAGGTCAAGGTTGACTTTATTATCTCATCACTGAAATAGTGTCGGGCAAACCAGCCGGGCCAGTTTGGTGCTCGTGGTTGTGCTGCAGATTACATTATTGTGCCTGTGCTGCTGTGAAACACACTGAACCAAAGAGATATATGAGTTACACAGAATTTCATTATATTTTTGTAACAGTAATATGGAGTTGAAGTGTATATTAATGACCCCAGCTTCAAACTCTAATGCTATTTGCATACCTCTGGCGCCTGCATGCCTCTGTGTTTCCTTTGTTTGCTCCTTGTAACAGGTTGTAAATATGCAGTTTACAGTTTTCATGAAAAAACAATGAGGCTGGCACCAGCCATGAGCATAAACAAATCTCTCTCTCTCTCTCACACACACTCAAAGAAAAACAGCTGTTGCATTATTGATGGCGTCTGACGGGGTTTGTGATTTAAGATCAAGTGTGGTTGTCTAACACAACGGAAGGGCGTCTCATCATACAGAACATGCCCTCACATGTCTGCTCATTTGTACACTATGAATGTAGAATAAAGTGTTAATATAGAACATAATCAATACTCTAGTACTGTACTTAAGTAAGGTTTTGAATGCAGGACTTTTACTTAGTATCTTTCCAGTGTGGTATTAGTACTTTTACTTGAATAAAGGATCTGAAGATAATAAGAAATGTAAAAGGAGTTTGGCAGATCGATCCATGTATAACAATGCTGCTTTAAGAAAGAAAGAGTGTTGCAGTCTTGCTTTTTTGGCTTCGAGCACCGTGCACAAGTTGTCAGTTGTTATATTACAATGTATTGTAGTTAGTCCTCATATGTTAGCTGTAAGACTCCAAGCCATGTGTAACTCTAAAACATTCATATAACGGCAGTGAGTGTAGACGGTTCACTTACCTTAAATTGAGTTCCTGCAGTGATGTGGTGACTTTGAGCACAGAGCGGCGTGTTGGAGAGTGGAAGCAGCCATTACCGGGGTGGCACCTTATTTGTAAACCTGTAGTCAAACTGTAATGCACGCAAAACATTTTACTTTTGCAAAGAAATGTGTCCACGAGATCCCGTAGATCCCGTGACATGTTGAAAATATAGTCACTAAAATGCAGTCGAAATAAAGATATAATTTTAAAAAGTTCAGTTTTAATAAACAGCTAAATGTCTTCTCACTTGCAAATCACCAAACCACACTGACAGTAAACTTCAGCAGAACGCATAATCCACAATCTTCTGACCGAGGACTGCTGAAGACCGAGCGGCCTGCCAGCACAAGGCCGGCGGTGATCCAGAAAGTTGACCGAAAGCCTTCAAGTGTACCTCTGCTGGCCCACAGATCTCATGCTAGCTTGGCACTCTCTGCAGATGTTATTTAAAGAAATAGTTCAACTTCTGGGGAAACAAACATTCATTTATCCATTTTTTTTCCTTTACAGTTAGATGAGAAGATCTGTATCAATTTCATGTCTGTGCTTTAAGTATAGAGCTGCAGCCAGGAGGTGATTAGCTTAGCTTAGCATAAAGACTGGACGCAGGGGGAAACAGCTAGCCTGACTCCCTCCAAAGCGCTAAAATACATCCACCATCTCCTCTAAAGCTCACTAATTAACACGTTGTATCTTTACATAAACAGAAATGTGAAAACGACAAATTGTGATTTCACTGGAAGTTGACGGCTGGAGGTATTTCTCTCTCAGCACTTTATGCTAAGCTAAGCTAACCATCTCCTGTCTCAGACATGAGAGTGGTATCCATCTTCTCACCTAACTCTCACCAAGAAAGCAAATAAGCTTATTGCCCAGAGTATTGAACTATTCCTTTAAAGGGAAAGCTACTTAAAGCAACTACAAGGAACTTTCATTTTATGTTGATTTTGGCGGCCCCTGTGGACAAAAGCTGTAGTGTTTCACCACCACCTAGGCATTTGTTTTGGAGTGAAAGAAAGGATCTAGGATATCTAGGATATATTTTAATGTATCTATTTGTGGGTATGTAAGATAAATAACTGTAATATGACGATGTTGAGACAAAGTAAACTTTGTTTTAGTGTTTCATACATCGAGGTTACATGTGAGCCTACAACTAACACATTCGGTTGCTCGGTAACAGTAATTTTGTTGAGAAAGCTAAAGTTATCAACATTCCCCAGTAATGTTATGTCTTCATAATAATAAGCCAACAGCAAGATATAGCTTGGTAGCAAGTTCAAGTTTTATTTGTCACATATAATCATACAGGGTATAATCACAGTGAAATGTGTGACCGTTAGCTCCTTTAATTATGCAATAAACAAAAGTGTAAAATAGAATAAGAATAAAGAATAGAAATACGCAATAAATAACAATATTAACTATAATAGTAACTTGAATAATAAAGTAAGTAAAGAATAGTCTTAAAGGCAGTCTTAGGCAGATTAATAAAATGTTACATTATAAGCCAGTTGTATTACAGTAATGTCCACCGTGACCTAAAGTTATACCTCCATTGACTGTAAAACCATGTCTCATAATGTATTTCATAAATAAAACAGACATATTACAGACCAGTCTAGGAGGAAGAGGACAATTCAGGATCGGTTTTGAATCCTTTAAAATCAATTCTCTCTGTTGAATGAACGACCAAGGTTGACTCGTGTTTTCACCTGTGCTCTGTCACCGTCCCTTTTAGCTTCTTTTCTGTTTCTCTTTGCTGATCCTGCCCCAGTATCAGCCATAACCACGAGAATATAACGTCAAAAATACAATTCTCTAAAGAAAAATCTCCTCCTGCTTCCTTTTAACTGACTAACGTACTACTCACTGCCAAACTTTGCCTGGGAAAATGTAAACATGGGTTCTTCTGATTTCGCGGGGAATCGGACCCGGTGGCAGATATTAAAAATAACTATATAGAAACAGCCAATCTTCTCGCTGGTGGTCTCATTTGCTTATGTAGGTCATATAGAGGCATCAGTATGAAATTGAGACTGTTTCATAACCAGTTAAAAACTCCTTGTAGCTGCTTTAAACCGTAAGCCAAACAGCCTACCAGGTATGATTCATCAAAATGCCACTGTACACATCCACCAGCCCTTGTAGCAGTAGTGGTAGTAGTTGTAACAGTAGCAGCAGTATTGTGTCGTGCTCTTTGAAACTGGGCTTCTTTAACACAGATATGAAGGTTTTCAGTATTCTGTAGCAGTCACTTTGTCTTTGATGTTCATGTCAACGCAGCAGGGGTTCAGCTCTCCCTGAAGGCTTTCACCTCACACAAGGGACCGAAGTCTAACAAGCCTCTCTGTCACATGTTATTGACATAGTCACATTTGCATACTGAATAACGGTTTTGTTTAAATCCGTGACAAACTATTTTATTGAGTCGTTTATTTACACACTTACATACTTTTGATGCTGGGTCCCATTATGTGGCCTATTATGTGTGAGCTGTATATTGCATGTGTGTGTGTGTGTGTGTGTGTGGGTGTATTTTGGCTATGCATATGCACACATGTCTTTTGGGAGACTCTGTGCATTGGGGGGCTCTCAGGCTGTGAAACTCTACGATGCAGATGACAGTCAGTCACGTTGTCGGACAAGGACGGGGGGATGAGGGAACATAATGAAATAAAATCAGTTTTTACAGCCCTCTCACATCCTTCACAGCCTCTTTCGTGAACGCACACACACATGCAGATACCTGTCACACCTCGTATCAATCACCAGATCTCAGGGTGATGTGCTTGGTTGCCGCCACAGACAGTAATGTGATATTTTCTCCCTGTCCGCCTGCAGTACAGACTCTGTCGGTGGGCAGCATTTATGATATTGTAAAGCTGCCATGGTTGAGTTTTTAATTGTTGACATTGCACTCTTGCTAAGTGCTTAGATTAATTTTGATGATGATGTGTCCTGAGAGCTTGTCTGATTTTGCATTTAGCATTAATCATTCTCTTTTTTGTTGTTTTTGTAGGTTTGTATTAGTGCTTCTTTTCCTGCTCTCTCTGGGTAACTACTGTAGCCACTGGTCTGTTCTGTCTGGAGATGATTTTATTAGTAATTAACCATTTTATGGTTCTTATTTCTTTGTACTGTCATCCAGTCTGTTTATTGGCATGATTCTCTGTAGGATCCTACATACCGTGATTTGAAGTTATAACAGTTTCTTTTTATATAAAGACATTTAGTGTTACCCAGATGTTCAAAGTGTGTTTGGTAGACCAACACAGCTGTACACAAAGATAAAAAATATGGATATAAAGGAACATTTTTATTGTATTACGTTTTTTAGTTAAAGATTTTCATTTAAATAAAAGTCTGTTAAGTCACTATCTATTGCTGAATGATGCAACACAATGGTGATTGAGCCTGTGGCCCACTGATGAAAGCCTGCAGCATTTGCAGTATCACGACCCGGGTGTCGGTGGCGACTTTCCCGGAAAAATCACAAGCGGCACACAGTTAGTCTTTTAACAAGGCTTTTAACGCAACAGACTTGCTCGGTGTACTGTTTTTTCTGGTTTCTGCTAGCGTTGTGAGTAAACGGTTACTATGGCCGAAGAAACAAAGAAAAGATCGATGACTACAGACGAGGAAACTGAAACCTAAGTCAGGTCCAAAAAAAACCCCACCTGCGATTACAGCGTTAATCATACATTTGACCATGTTCTCAGATGACCTCTGAAATAGACTTTTTCTCACATGCAGCATTTGCAAAGAGAAATGACGTGACGCCAGCGGGAACTAAATATGCAGGTTACACAGGCAGAACCTCTGAGCTCAGTGTAAGTTAGTAATATGTTTTCGCTCTTCTGCACTTTCTCAAGTAGTATCAGTGCATTTCAGCTGATCAGGCCAGTGGACAAGTGTTTTATTGACCTTTTCTTCTATTTCAAAGGTATATTCTCTGATGAATTGTACAGCTGAGCTGTTTCTGCATCTCAGGTTTTTCCTGAGATAAATCAACCTACAGTTGATACAGCCTCATTAGATGCTCTGAGGCTTTTTGGCACAGCAGGACTTTGAGCTAAATGCTAACATCAGCAGTGCTGATTTTTAGCAGATATAATGTTTACCATGTTCAAAATCTTAGTTTAGGGCGTTAGCATGCTAACATTTGGCACTAAATACAAAGTACAGCTGTGGCTGATGAAAATGTCACTAGTTTTGGAGGATTTTGGTAATAAACCAAAGTATTGAGCATTGAAATTTGACCTGATGGTTGTGCTAAATCAAAAGTTAAAGGATCAGGAAAGTTATTACAATTAATCCTGAGGGGAACATGAATGTGTGAACCAAATTTCATAGCAATCCATCCAATAGTTGTCGAGGCATTTCAGTCAAAACCACATGTCAACTGTATGATGGTGCTAAATGATAAGTGAAGGGACCATAAAAATCAATAGGATACATCATCTACAAACCGTGATTGTACAAAATTTTGTGCTGGTTCGTCCAACAGATGTTATAATATTTCACAGGATAAGTGAAAACCTTGACCTGCTGGTGGCGCTAGAACAAAAGTCAGGAGATTACCAACATCTTAAGGATTCAACCTCTGGGGAACATGAACGTCCGTACCAAATTTAATGGAAATCCATTCAGTAGTCGTTGAAAAGTTTCACTCAGAACCACAAATGTCAACCTCATGGCGATAATTGATAAGCCATTGGGATTCATCCACTGGGAACTTTGAATGCCTGTTCAAAATTTTATTCCAATTCATCAAAAAGTTGGCGAGATATTTTTCGTCTAGACTTTGGACAGACTTAGCCATTCCTAGAGACGCAAGTGTTGCAGATAAAAAATCAAAGTCTCTATACAGATTTTTTTTAAGTCTACATAACATGTTGAAGTAAATTTTGTAGTTCTGTGTGAAGTCAGATGATCTATTTAATGAACTTTTATTTTACTTTTATTATGTCATGACAGGTGTTTGGTTTGATCACAGTCTTTCGAGAAATCGCATCGAAATTGTGACGTCACAACTAATTAAGGTGATGTGATGCTCCAAGGTTTATATTGAACTCATTACTAAAAGAAGCAGGTGTGGACATTTGTTGAGAATATAAATAAACCTTCGTCTTCACTTCTCTGACACACCTGATGGGAGAGAAGTTTCCCAGTATTAAGCTTTCATAAGCAGTCAGGAGAGCGACAGCTGGGGGTATCAAGAGGAGGGGCAGCTTGTCATCTGCCACCTTATTCTCATTTCTTCCTCCCGTCTCTCAGTTACAACCACATTACATCACCGCCGCCCGCCTCTTGTCACTTGGGCCTGTTGTGTTCCTCAACAGAAGCACATAATACAGCTCATATATTTTTCAGCATTTAGTTTAATTAACTAATTAACATGTGCTCAATTAAGAGCTAAGCCCCAGTTCAATATGGTGGTCTTCAGAGAGTACTGGTGCTGTGTTCTTACTGGTCATGAACCCAGCAGTCTTCATCGTTAACCCTAACCCATGAACAGAGAGATACTAACTAAACTATTTCCAAAAAGAGTATTTATAATACTGTACCATAATACTACAACTGACTAGCCACTCTGCAGTACAAGAACAGTGGTGTCCTTGTCATGTCCTCTGTC
>NTHP01000361.1:376544-390376 GCA_003416845.1 Oplegnathus fasciatus | reverse complement strand
AGCTGGGGTTACATGTAGTCTGTGAATAATCTTGTATTGAGTCTCGTAGGATTTGTTAGAACATGTACTTTTCTTTGCATTCAATAAAATGTTTCATCACCAAGATGGGACCCAAAAACCTCACCCCAAGATCTTTTATTATTGATAGTAGAGATGCTGACAAACATCTGATCATAAATATAACTTATAACGTACTTTCTTAGGGAAGAAGCTTTCAATAGTATCTTTTCTAAATGATTCATACAAACCACTCACATATATATATATCGCAATTTCAGCTGACAAAATCGATGGTTGTTGGCTGTAAATGAAAAGCTGCTTTTGTTTACTTCTGTGTGAAAAGACCCATTGTTTATAAATGTATCAAGAAATTCAGTGTTAAATCTGCCACTGTAAACTGCACATGAGCCACAGTGGATTGGAAAGCTTGACAGGCGTAGCAGCACTAACTAAAGGGGGGTGTCATTTCGCCTCAAGACTCATGGTGTTCATATTTACACACCACATGTTTTATTTGCAATGAGACGGTGAACAATAGCAGCAGCTGATGTGAGCGGAGATGGCTTGCCGTGATAGAGCCGGGGTTATCGCTCAGCTGATGACCAAATTAAAGCCATAGTGAGGCTTCACGCAGAGCTCTTGGTGGTAATTCTCCTCTAAAACTAATTCGCCCTCGGCCGTTTATTTCTGGAGATTAGGTTGTTCTTTAAATGACTGACAGTCACACACAAGCCGACGCCTCAGAATGTGTGTGTGTGTGTTCCTATTATTGGAAATGGGGTTAGTGATCTTCATCCTTCACTACAATTTACCCTCACTGTCACTCTGTGAAGTTCATCTCTGTTATTGATTCGAGGAACCCATTACAATCATGCACAAACACTCTTCAATCCAGATTCACCAGACGTTCACTTTAACCCTATAATGACATGCAAGCCTTGAATTTGACCTTTTTGTCTCACTTCAAGAGACTTGTTGGGATTTTTCCAAACAACAATGATGCTGAAGAAGTTGGTGAGTGATGAAGACACAAGAAAATCAGCTGTTTTAATAGTTTCTTGGCGAGAGTTAGATGAGAAATCAGTAGTGGAAGAAGTACTCAGATCTTTAAGTAAAATAGCAATACCACAGTGTAGAAATACTCTGTTACAAGTAAAAGTCCCGCATTTTAAAAAAAGTACAAAAGTATTCGCATCAAAATATACTTAAACTATCAAAAATAAAGGTACTCATTATGCAGAATGGCCCATTTCAGAATAATATCTATTATATTATTGGATTTTATTGATGCATTTATGTGTTCATCACTTTAATGTTGCAGCTGGTAAAGGTGTTAATTAAAGGTTAAAGGTTTTAATTTATTTATGTCTTCCACCGGGTTGGTCCCTGCTGAAACGGCGCTGGGGTTTGCTCTGGCTGAATTCCAGTTGCTTCAGCCGCTAACTGAAGGTCCGTGGGTGCGCTCCTTTTACTGCAGCCGGGGCACAATCTGGCGAGAACTGATGATGAGCGGCGAGGGAGGAGAATATCTTTTAAATGGAGGGGGAAACACACAGGAGGAGGCGTCACTAGGCGTGAATTGAGCGGGGCATCCGGCGTATGCGCCGGCTGAGACGCCTTTTAAATGGTGTGCAGACTCCGCCTGCTCGGCGCACCGCTGGCGTACGCCGGCGTGGTAATGGTGCGGGTCCCGTCTCCAGAGCTGTTGCCAGGCACCGCCAAAATCAACACAAAATCAAGTTCCACAGAGCCGCTTTAAGTTATCAAATAAATATCGTGAAATAAGAAATGCAATATTTGGTTCTGAAAGATAGTAGAGTAGAAATATGAAGTAGCAGAAATTTTAAATACTCAAGTAAAGTACAAGTACATCAAAATTATATACTTAATACTTACAGTGTTTCAGTGAATGTACTTTTCACCACTGGAGAAGATCGATACCACTCTCATGTCTGTATGGGGAATATACAGTATACTGTAGCTACAGTAAGTTAGCTTAGCTTAGCACAAACACTGGAAACAAAGGGAAACAGCTAGCCTGACTCTGTCTACTCACCAGCACCTCTAAAGTTAACGAACTAACATGTTTTATCCCGATTGTTTAATCGTGTAAAAATGACAAGCTGTGGTTTTACTGGGGGTTACTGTATGTTCCCCATCTATTTCTTTGCCGGCTGCAGTGATTTTCTTGAGACTTCAACAAGACTCCAGGAGGTCACCGCACCTGGCCAAGAAATAGACAGGCACATAACCACCCTTAACTACATCATTTTTATACTTTGGTTTTTGTACGGATTAAACAAATGAGATATAACGTGTCAATTAGTGGGCTTTAGGGGTTACCTTTGGACAAAGCCAGGCTAACCGTTCCCCCCTGTTTCCAGTCTTTATGCTAAGCTAAGCTAACCAGCTGCTGGCTGTAGCTTCATACTTACAGATATGAAAGTGGTATCAATCTTCCCATCTAACTCTCGGAAAGAAAGTGAATAAGCTCCCAAAACGTTGAACTATTCCTGGGGCACACATGTGTGCACATGTCAGTTCAGTCTTAGTGCAGATACACTGGCTGTAAAGCGGAGACAAGTGATGGCACATTAATTATCAGGCTCTCTCTACATCCTATAGGTGCCTATTACCCCGTCAGCTGTGACTGTGAATTTCTGCTCTCTGATGTGCTCCTTTTCATTCTGTCCTCGTAGTCTTGCACACACACATATAGATGTATACATGCAATATTCAATCAGATATACTGTAATTAACATGTTTGGTGCTTCAGGTTACAGATGATAGATTCCACACATGTCTAAGTACCGAGATGTCCATTGTGTGTAAGAAAAGCCTAACAGACAAATTATGTGACACCTGTTTCATCCTCTATTGATCTCCCTCTACAGTCTTTCACCAACATCTCTGAGACTCTCTCCTTTGCTCTGCAGGCTTGTAGCTGCCCTCGGTCTTTGTTTAGGGAGGGTAAAGGATCCTGAAGGCTTTTCTCTGGGACCCTGCCCTCTCAACTTCCCTGATCCCCAATAATATTACCCTCAGCTCCGATTTCAAAGCACCCTCCCTGCCACCCTGAGTGCAGAGATGCAGAGAGAAGTGTTTGGTTCTCCCAGTCTGCACACATCTTTTACTCTCTGCTCTTAGTGTATGTGACACTTGTATATGTGTTCCTCCGGGATGTGACCTTCGATTACTGTAATTAAAAGCTGAAAAAACATCATGATACAACCGTTTGTAGTTGCTTGAAAGATGCTGAGATACAGCTCTGTTCAAAAAGGGTTTACACTGTGCATGAACCGATCAGTCTGAAAATACGGTTTTATTTTGAAATGTCACTGGAAACTACTCTAGTACTGTACTTAAGTACAAATCTGTGGTACTTGTACTTTACTTGAGTATTTCCATGTTATGCTACTTTCTCCTTCTCCTCCACCACATCTCAGAGGTAAATCTTGTCCTTTTTCCTCCACTACATCTGTCTGACAGCTTTAGTCACTTTACAGATGACAGTTGTTCATCCCCTTCCTGTCCAGTGAAAACCACGTATCTCCAGATGTGTCGATGTTGAATGTTTGTGATAAACTGAAGGATGAAGTGTTCCTTTATGTGCTGAGAAAATTCTCCTCCTTCTGAAGCTAAATAAACTATTTAAACCCTCCTTGGATCAGCTGGAAAATGCATCGTCACAAAGCTGAAAACAGACTTTTTAGAGCCGATGTCCATGGGGACAATTGTGGAGATGTGCAATATTCAATAGTGAACTTACAATGACTTTGATACTTTTTGGTAGCAAATATCTTTGTTAAATTTACATATATTATTTCTTTGTAACGCTCACAGTGACCTTTAATGCAATGTCAATTATTATCAATGCCATCACTATAATATACAGTGCAGTGGTGGAACAAGTACTCAGATCTTTTACTTAAGTAAAGTAACAATACCACAGTATAGAAATACTCAATACAAGTAAGTCCTGCATTTAAAATGTTACTAAAGTAAAAGTACAGAAGTATCAGCATCAAAATATACTTAAAACGAATTATTTTTGCAGAAAAGCCCATTTCAGAATAATATTTATTATATTATTGGATTATAATTTATGCATTTTTGTGTTCATCACTTTAATGTTGTAGCTGGTAAATATGGGACTAATTGTAATGTATGTATATACTGTATATTCTATATATATTACTTTATATACTGCTGGGTAACTTGGTAACTTGCCCAAGGGGATCAATAAAGTCTTATTGATATAATAATATTATAATTTATTTGTTGATTATATTTTATATGCTTAATCTGAATCTGCAAAGTAACTAAAGTTATCAAATAGGCCTATATGTAGTAAAGTAGAAGAGTAAAGTAGCATAAAATGGAAATACTCAAGTGAAGTACAAGTACCTCAAAACTGTACTTGACTACAGTACTTATTAGCCATACATGCAGTATGGGTTAACTAATTCAAAAAGAGGTAGTGGGAGAGAGACAGAGAGAGAGTGTGTGTGTGTGAGAGAGAGAGAGGGGGTGGGTGGGGGGGAGGTATCAGGATCACCGCCTCAGCTCTCTCTGCTCTCGGTTCAGTTGAGTCCTCAGAGCCGCTGGAGCTGTCGGAGCGCACGGATGATGCTCTGCGCAAACCGGCGCCTGTTTGACAGGACAGCGCACTGTGCTCGGTGTCACCGGGGGGGCTTCCAGTGTCATTATAACGGGATTATAACTAACTGACTCCTGCACCGGGCGCGTCTGCTCCTCTCCCTCCGACGCGTCTGCTGTACACGCCGGCGGAGGCAGCTTTACCGTCGGGTCTGAGATGCCTCTGCCGCCGCGTCCACATCGCTCCACACCGGCTGTTGTGACTCTCTGATGCTGCACATATCTGGCTTACAAATATGATGAAATGGCAGCCCCGGAAGAAGGTGAGTGAGCTTTTGAGTGGACTCCAAAGTTGTGGCGGAATGTGGCGGATGGCTGACTGGCACCGTTTGGGATCAACAGGGCTATTTAAACACTCTCAGAGAGCGCAGTCACGGACACTTTATTAAGGATAATCCGCTAATAGCCCGCATTTCACAAAGACACTGCAGCAACATGTCGGTGTAGGATTATTGGAGGATTATACAGGA
The DNA here is from genome assembly GCA_003416845.1 of Oplegnathus fasciatus. Classification (NCBI taxonomy): domain Eukaryota; kingdom Metazoa; phylum Chordata; class Actinopteri; order Centrarchiformes; family Oplegnathidae; genus Oplegnathus; species Oplegnathus fasciatus. Next base: position 385,247 of record NTHP01000361.1, on the reverse strand, counting down.
GATGAAAAATTCCATAAAGCTCTATAAAGTCGCTTTAAGCTCACTATTCACCACCAGGAACACTGTAAGCAGCTGTAGTCAAATTATAGGGATGCCACAGAGAATTAAACATGCAATAAAGGGCTACAGAGTAATATTATATTAATTTTTACAAACATTAAATATACAAAAAGTATGAAATCTTTGGGAAGTCACTATTGAATATTACAGATAATCCACAAATGCCCATGGGACATACAGTAGTGACATAAAAGGTAAAGTAATGACAGATACAGTGGTGGAGGAAGTATTTTACATCCTTTACTTCAGTAAAAGTACTAATAGGCGACCACACTGTTGTACTAATACTATGTTACAAGTCAAAGTCCTACATTGAAAACATTTAAGGTGCATATCAGCAAAATACACTGATGTGTTAAAAATATAAGCACTTATTATGCAGGAAAAAAGGCCTCTTTGAGTGTTATATCACTATTGTATTACTGGGTTATTACTACTAAGCATTAAGTAACAGAAAAAGTAAAGTAAGTACCTCGAAATCATAATTTAAATCTAAGTACTGAACTGTTTCTTCATTTAAATCACTTTAAAAAACTCTTTTCAGTGAATTATTTATTATTTTATGGTGTTTTATTCAGTTTTAACCCTTTTGTGTTCCTATGCTCTGTTTTTGTTGTAAAGCACGTTGAAAGGTGCTATATACTGTAAGTAAAGTTTATTATTATTATGTTTACATGAGTAAATGTACTTAGTGTCATCCGCCATCATGCTGACGTTAACATTTAGCTCAAAGCACCGTCAGAGCTGCTAGTGTGACTGTGTCTGTATTGAAGTAGGAGTATCCCCTCTCACTGTGTTGCTGATATTTTAAAACCTCCTCCATCTATTGAGTGGGTAGTGTGAATTTCATGCCTAACCAAATTTGTTTCTGGCTCAAAGATCACAGGGAGCGACAGTTGATCTGGAAAGAGCGTGAGCCCTGATCTTGAAGTGGTAGATGGAGCTGTAATAAAGGGAGCGCTCCCAGTGGGGAGTGTGTTAACTGATCGGCCCAGACAGTCAGCTGTTACACTGCTAATGGCGTTGATGAGAGCTCAAGAGGAACCATAGAGATATCCTGTATAATTCACTGTAAACAGCGCCAGTTGTTTGGATGTTTGGGATGTGTGTGTTCAGCTTTTTCTCGCAAGTGAAGTAGAGAAAGTACAACTACCTGGTTGACAGGTGCGTCGGTCAGGGACCTTTGTCAGGCATCAAATTCACAGTATGAAACTAAATCTTTAAGGCCTGGTCACACCAGAAGGAGGCACAGTGAAATTCATACACGGACCTTTGAAAAATCTGTGCTTTTTGAAGCTTGATAATGTGGGACGTTTACTTCTCCCTGCTGTTTTGTTCTCATTTTATTCTATAAAGAATAAAGTTTAAGTTGGTTGGCAAGCTCAGTCACTAATGGGACAATAAGTTCACACTGTTTATTTAAAAGACGTATTTGTGCCATAGACTTCTGTCTAATAACTGTCTGCAAAGCATGTCTCTCTTGTGGAGCAGTTTATACTCCGGCAGAGGTTAGATAAAACTGAATGATGCAACACGTGCTAATAAGCTACGATAGCTTCCTCCGTTTTTGACTTTTCCGACTCTCTGTTCCCTCTCCAGTCAGCACTGTAAAGACGGTTTGCTATTGGTACAGCGTCAAAGTTCACCAAAGTTGAACTCAATTTGAAAAATGTGTGGATTTACTTCTCCCTCACGATTGAACCAACTAATCGCAGCGATTCCATTGAAATGAATTGATTTCACCAGGAAATTTCACTGTTTTAAACGTTGGTGCGACGGGGTCTTTCTACGAAAACCACAGGCTGCAACAACAAATCAAAAGGTGGAGACAAATCCCAAACTACTGAGACAATCACAACATCAGCTGATAAACTTATCTGGACTTATTGCTGTCATTGTGCTGCTGCAACACCTGAATTTCCCCGCTGGGGATCAATAAAGGTTTATCTTATCTTATCTTAAAAACATCCTTGAAACGAGACAGACTATATATGTCAAAATCCATAAAATACAAGAGAAAAAAGGATGAAATAGAAAAGAATTTTAGAAATGATTACATGAGCAATACAAAATAGGGAATTGTTTAATCCACAAAAAGGCTAGATGATCAATGATTAGTCATATATTAAGTGTCTATAAGGTCATCCTGAAGGTTATCAAGTTTGGATATGAGACTTCCTCATTGTGAATTTGATGCCTTGTCCTTGACCGAAACGCGGCATCTCTAATAAACTGACAGCGTGCACGAATTAAACTTTCTAACTAAGATTTAAATGAGCAACATTGAAGATCTCCGCTTCGGTCGCTTTGGCGGCACCTATGGCGATAAGCGGTAATTGCAGGTGTGTTTTTGGACCTCACTTCCCAGAGATCCAAACAGTGTTGCCTGTGTGACGACCCAAAACAACGGTCCACAATTTTGGTAGAGCAGATGTTATATTTCTAAACGTTAGCGGTACCTACCAGTCCAAGAGAAAGAGAGCCACATCTGTATCTCCCCTCGGTCCCTTTTCTACTTTCAGTGCTCTCCACCTTGGCGAGGCAACGCTGATGCTAACTCTGGTTTTTCCTCGCTGATGGTCGCTTCGCTTTTTTGACCGTTTGCCTACACTTGTTTTTAGAAGTTTCATCGTCTGTAGTCATCGATCTTTTCTGTTTTTTCGGCCATAGTAACCGTTTACTCGCGACGCTAGCAGAGACATTTATTTAAATGAAAATCTTCAAGATTATTATTTAAGAAAAGATGCTTGGCTTCTCTCTGAAGACTCCACGCTGACCTGACATCTCGCTCTGGTTTACATGTATAACTGCCTCAGGATCCTCACAGGGTGACGAAAGCCTCTGAAAGAGACTCCGTGGACCACTTGTAGTGTAGTGTGTGTTTGTGTGGCTGCAGATCTACTGTACAACCATTATTGACCTCCCAAGGGCTTTAAAAATCTGTGGAATATTTCCTTTCAGCACTTGTTGCAAGGATGAATATTTATAGAAGCTCATGTTAAAGCGGACTCCTATAGCATTTGGGTGCTTTTATTTTGAAGCCTCAGAATGAAGACACAAACACTTATGTCTTCAAGCTCTTATTTTCCAGCAGAAAGCAGAGTGAATGAGGGCAGTCACTGTGAGATGAGCTGCAATGTATTACTTTGAATCAAACTGTTATTTAATGATGTAAGATGCCATAAAATCAATATTCCCTTTCTGCTCGGCACCATGTACCACAGATGAGAGCCGATGCACGTGCACAAACACACGCACACATAGATACACACTTGTGCAGACGCCTTTTTTACGCGTGCAGTTTGCTTGTGCGAGCTTTTGCTTCTGGGTCATCTTATCTGAAGAATGAAGTGAATTGAAATTAAAATCAGGACAGAAGGGAAGAAAGAAAGAAGGACTGCCGTGGTGCGAGAAGAGTCTGGGAGTCGCGACAAAAGAGAAATAAAATGTAGGGAACTATACTGTCACCCAGGCTGGTCTGGGAAGGGGTCTCCAGCCAGGGGGCCAGTCTGATCCTGGACTAACATTTGTCAATATCAGCTTCATGTAGGAAGAGGAGGAATAAGAGAGGGATGAAGGAGTAGTGAGGTGAAGGAGGAGGAGTACTTTATAATTTGTTTTATGAATATGGTTTGAAACATGAAGCGTGCAGTTAGATGGCCTCAATTACATTCTCATATACTCTGGAGTTTCATCTCTAATGAGCAGATGTGTAATGTACGCTCACATTTGTCCTCATTAGTCACTGATTTATGACTATTTATCCCTCCTTGACCCATATAGTCTTAATCCAACGTGGGTATATCTTTGAATATTATGTATGTAGGTGATTTTTTTTCAAAGTGTGAGTGTTAAACGTTTAAAGCGCAACTTTAAGTTTATTAGCCGTATGAAGTTTTCTCTTAAAGCTGCTCTAATCAATATTTTGATGTAAACAACGGATCAAATAAATATACGTAATGTGAAAGGGGTCGCTTGGAGTGATGAACTCACAGAGAAATATCGCCCTCAACTTCCTCGACAGCGTTTTAGCATCTTTCAGGTCATTGTTTTGGTTTTATTGCCCCCAACTTTACTGTTTTGGTTCAGTCTCACAGCTCTCATCAACCCTGTTTCCAGCAGCAGGCAGCCATTTCCAAAAAACCCCTACTGTACGCTACACCTAGAGACTAGCTGGTGAACATGGTGGAGCATTTAGCAGCTAAAGAGACAGATATTTACCTCAGGAGGTGGTGGAGACCAAAAACAGAGCTAAAAGAGAGAGAATATTGGACTTACATTCATCAGGTGACATAAATACAGACTCCAAACAAATGCTGTTACTGCGTGTCTGCTAGATGTGTAAATAAGCAACTGTTTGCTTACAAGTCTGCCATAACTTTGTAAGGTGATGATATATCAGTGTTGTGGTTACAGTTTGGTCCCCCAAGTGGCCAAAAAATCTATTAATGCTGCTTTAAAGTTGTGATCTCGAAGATTTTCATTTCGTTGTCTCAGTTTCTGTTTTCATCGTCTGTAGTCATCGATCTTTTCTTGTTTTTTCGGCCATAATAACCGTTTACTCACAACACTAGCAGAGACCGGAAAGAACAGTACGCAGCTTCACGTACTGGTGAGTTGAAGAGCGAGTCTTTTGCCTTGTTAAAAGCCTAACTGTGCGCCGCTGGTGATTTTTCCGGGAAAGTCCCTCCCGACACCCGGGTCGTAATATTGCAAATGCTGCAGTCTTTCATCAGTGGGCCATAGGCTTAATCACCATAGTGTTGCATCATACAGCGATAGATAGTGACTTAACAGACGTTTATTTAAATGAAAATCTTCGAGATTATATCTTTAAAGGGTCGCTCACTGATTTAGTACTGCTCTTTATAAAGTTGAGAGACAATTTATAAATAAAATGGTCATAATCGAATCAATAGAGGCAGTGATACCCCGACTTTCAGTCCCTTTTCGTCAAGCTCCAAAAGTGCCAGATCCTCCACTTCCCATAATATCACCTTACAAAAACCTGGCAGCAGCTACATTTCCTTCAAAACATATTTGGCAAAACACATTAGAAGTATATAATCATAATTTCTAGGCGACAGGGTCAAGAAGATGTATGGTGGAGTTGAAAGAGAGCTGGTTGACTGTACTGATATTGAAGTTCAATACACAGTTGAACATAGTTCAATAATGTATGAGGCACAGTACTGTATATCCTACAGCGTGCGACTTGTACAGTATTTATGTGTGTGTGTGTGTGTATGTTTACACTTCGAGCTGATCCAGAGGTGTATTAAATATTAGTTTCATGAGTGCACTGTTGACAGTCAATGTAGCTCCCCTGAAACAGTGAGTGCACGCTGGTTTCAGCAGCAGTGCTGTAGAGTGACTCACTTGTATTTTTCAGTGTATAAAATGAAAAGTTTCTCTCTCTCTCTGTCTCTCTCTCTGTCTCTCTCTCTCTCTCTCTGAGGCATTGCTGTTTACCCGGCAGGAGTCCATGAAACATTTCATATTCTCCTCTGCTCGGTCGGATTGGCAATGCACTGGGTGTAATGTGTTTACTTACAATGCCGCTAAGCTGCTTAAAGCTACACTCCTGCCTCTGATTTAAGACTTAGCCCCTCCGACTAAACCCCCTCTTTGCACGAGGGCTCAGTCAGACATATTGTTTGAATGTGTCCACCAAATAATCACCACATTCTTCTATAATCCAGGGGAAAGATGCACTGCAGGGTACCAGGTCTGAAGCCACTGAGTGCCATTATGTGCTGCAGTGTACTGTATGATGAACACAAAATAGATGCTGTTTTACTGCATCAGTGGTACTTCATGACTTCAACATGTTTCTCTACAATTTGTGATTTCTTTAGGCGTGGCCATGATCCCATTTAACCCTTTGGATCTGACAAAATGTGCATACAAATGTCACCCAAAACCTACAAACTGTACGAGTCAACTTTCTCTCACTCCAGAGATAGAAGTATCTCCAATATCCATCAAGGATAAACCTCCATAAATGTGTATTCACAGCTCACAGCTGACTCACTGAATCCAACATTACTCTTCCTCTTCATTGGGATGCACTAATCAGACTTTTTCTTTTCCCGATACTGATTCCAATACCTCAGCTCAAGTTATCTGTCAATACCAAGCACATATCTGATATCAGTGCTCTTGTTGTTGTAAATTTAAAGTCTGTATCACTGTGGGATCATTGTTACATAAGGTAACATGAGCTAGCGACCCGCCATGAATGAATGAGTTAATGTAACTGATGGCAGAAACACTGAATTTTTTAATGACACTGACAAAGAAACAGTATTTAATGTGGACCAGCCACCTGATCAGTAACCAATACCTGATTAATAAGGTCAGTAATAGCTGCAATACTTCAGTAGATCAGATTGGTGCATCCCTATTGGTGCACCATTTGGTTTTACAGTACCAGTACATTTTGGACAGTACGAACAATATAGTTCTTACATTCCTGGAACACTAGCCTGGTTTCCATCCAAATGTAGCACAAATTCTAACCAAAGTCACCGAAAAACGGCAAAAGAAAATGCAGATTAATGCGATCAGTCCACGTCTCCATCCACTACTGTGCCTCGAGATGAACAGCTGGTGGCGCTAATTCATGAAGTCATTAAAAGAGCTCCAGTCAAAGCTCTAACGGTGGAAAACAATGTAGAAAACATGATGGAAGTATGACATTTCTGTTAGTTTCATGTATTAATGTGAGGAAGGTTACAGCCTCCTCATCGCTCCACATAGATCTGATGTAATCAGCTCTTCGCTTTAAGTCACATGCTTCATGTACGTCATCATTTATTCGCTAACTTTTTTGCGATATTTGTGGGGGGGGTTCCTCATTTTTGGGCATTTCCATCCAGCTGTTTTTATACCCAAATTGCAAATGTGCGTAAAAACAGGTGAATCGGTCCTGTTGACTTTCTTCTCGCCATTCATATGCAGACATTTACAGAGTGTTGACAACTTGTGGACATACAAGTAAAAAAAAACCCCCAAACAATATGGGTTGCTTTCATAAAAACTGCCCTAGAACATGTATGGTACCACCAGTATGCCAAAAGATGTAGTTTCTGAGTGGCCTAAATTATCAGTGACTACGCTATAAGACTGTATATGAAGGGAGTGAAAACTGAGCTTAGGTTGAAAGGGTTAATGCCTTTTTTTGCCTTCCTTTTTCATTAACCTGCACATTTTCTATCTCAGTATAGAAAGGTTTGAAAGGATGAAGCAGACACGATTGGTGTAAAAAAAACATTAAGATTTAATATTTAGAGTATCTGTCTTTGTACTGCATGTAATTAAAGCTTCAGAATAGGCTGTTTTTAAACGAGGTTGTCCTTCTGATCATTTCAAATAAATACACGAGGAGTTTTTGGTATTCACATCAGGTCGCAAACTCTTAATATTCACAGCATATCAGAGCTATTTAATGTACACACTAGTCAAAATAGTCTTCAGGAGTCTTAATAGGAGTGTAGCTAAAATGTGGAGTTCAGTGATGAATAGAACTACATTTTTAAAAGTGTCCTTGTGTCTGCTTCTCTTTGCTTCTTTGCATTTTAGAAGCAGAGAATGGTTATGCATAAAGGAATTCCCTCAGTGCTGACCAAAGCTACACTTTCTCTCTCCGCCTCCCTCAGAAACGCAGTGCATCTCCGGGCTGAGAGGACAACGCTCCCCCAGGAGCTTGTCATGTTGATGGAGCTGCACGGCTCCAATGTCCTCGGGACATGCTTTTTTTCTTGGTATACCTCTCCGTTTATTTCACGCCTATCACCACGTCTGTTCGTGGAGATACTGTCTCTTACTGCACCCTAATCTGTCCCAAGGATGATATTATTCCCTTTCTTTCTCCTCTCGTTTCAGCTGCTCCTCCCTTCATCCTTTTACTGCTCTCCGGAGAGGAGGAGCGCGAATAAAACAGTTTTTCTTTCATGTAAGCAGAATATAGACAAGAGGAGGACCGTGCGTGACTGCACTCTGTCACATAACCTCCACCACTCCTTTACTTTAGTGTGTATTTTCTTGCCTTTTGTCATTACGTTTGTCAGTAACCCCGACTGAATGAGATATTGCTGTCACACATCACCACACAGTCTCTCTGTAGCTCTTCTACCGTACTTTACACCCACTGAACCAAAACAGATGTGCAGGTCTCACTTCATCTGTCTGTAATGACTCACTTTATCTGTGAATGTGTTTAAAATCTGTGTCTACTGGGCTTTTTGCTTTTTTATTTTCAAGCAGTAGAGCTTTTTTCTAAACTCTCTTCAACTGTGCCAAAGTGGGTATGACTTGTTTCATTAAAAGAAGATTTCAGATTTCTCTGCGCTGCAGTTCAGGCTGCTTCAAGTGGAGAATATTTAATATTTTTTTAAAAAAAAGTGAAGTAGTTATTTGTGGCAACAGTTTTTTTTTCTATTTCCATTTACGTCACCAGCCGACAAATCGTTGTGTAGCTGCCACAGAGAATAAATGTGACTCTTCTACCTGTGCTGTAATGTTGGCAGAGCACGCCTCGTGTCCCTAAACAGCATCAGGTGGGAGATGCTTGTACACATATTGTGTGTAAATGTGTGTGTGTTTTATGGCAAACAAATGGGATTTAACCGGTTGGGGGGG
>NTHP01000361.1:350320-375831 GCA_003416845.1 Oplegnathus fasciatus | reverse complement strand
GGGGGGGGGGAGAGAAGAAGAGTGAGAACTCCTTTACAATGTTGTATTTAAATGAGGTATGTGGCACTGGAATGAAAGATAAGCCGCAGTCATTATTTTGTTTCGGTGCGACACACTCACAACCTCCTGCCCAGTTCATACTGTGTGTATATGTGTGTGTGTTTTGTGTGCATGTGCTTTGTACTGAACTTTCACTTTATTATTCATGTTTGCAAGCGATTATCTTTAAAGGAAATTACAGTATTTGTAAAACTGACACATTTTTGTACGCTTTGTCCACCATTCCCTTGTAGAGATTTGTTGGGACCAGTTGCTAGGCAACCACCACAGACTCAAGGATGTTCCCGACTAAGAAGCCCGCCGTAAAACTGCGATTTATTGTTTTTATACTTCAGTTTTTGGTGCGGATTAAACAAACAAGATATAACGTGTTAGTTAGTGAGCTTTACAGGTGTTGGCGTCAGAGCCAGGCTAGCAGTTTCCCCTTGTTTCCAGTCTTTGTGCTAAGCTAAGTTAGCTGGCTGCAGCTTAACATTTAGCGTACCGATATGAGAGTGGTGTCCATCTTTTCATCTAAATCTCAGCAAGGAGTGTTTCCCAAAATGTCGAAAGCTGTGGAGGTTTAGATATCAAAGCAAAATTTCACCTCGTGTTATTCGTGCAGATCTGACCTCTGGACCACATTTGTGAAGTCTGTTTTTATTTGGCCCAGTCAGCAAACGAACCGACTGTGCAGATGTTAGCTGTGGCTAGTTAGCAGCATATGTGTGGAGTATGTAAGCCCAGACTCTAATGGATCTCAAACCTCAACAGGAACTTATTTTGTTTCAGTTATTTTCCCCCAGTCTCTACTTTTCTTGTCCTTTCTGCAAGTTCATGAATGTTGTCACAAATCACCGGGATGAACAAAAAATTTTCGCTCAATTTTCAACTTGCACGGATGCGTCTTCGCTTCAGTTGGCGCGACCCCAGCCGTCTATTTGCCAACACTCGTCTTATCGTTGACTTTGTTTACAATTGCGCCGCTTCTAAGATCCATTTTTGCTCTCTTGCCGGAGTCCCTCTCTCCAAAATCTCTGCAACAGAGGTGTTATATCATACAACACACACCTAGGTTGACAAATGCCAGAGTTTCCCTTTAACCTTTCCGTCTTAAACGCACCCATCTACCTCTATTTCACCTCCCCTCAGTCTGTCTCTACTTCTTCTCCGTCCTTCAGATTGTCCAGTGCTCTTCTGTTTGCCTGGAAAAAACAGCACACTTTCCAACTGCCTTTATAATAAACTGAATAGAGAGAATACAGCGGACCGGAGTGAAGTGAGCACATCTCCAGACGTATGTACACAAGGACTTGTGATCACAAGAGAAATACTGGAGAGACGCCTACAGTCAAGGTCTCTGTTACCTAATAGAGTGAGAGGGGGAAAGTCACAGTGCTAAAGGGGGAGAGACGGGAAATAAAGAGCAGAGGAGAAGGTGAAAGAGGGAAAGACCGGCCTGTGCAGTGATGGGAATAACAGAAAGAACTGTGTGTGTGTGTGTGTTTGGTAGCTGGACTTATTTATAGTGAGGCGATCATACCTGCTTCAAGTCTCAGTGGAGCTGACCCAACAGGACGCCACTATTTCACTCTTCACTGTGGTACTTGCGTTTTTTTGTTTGTTTTGGCCCTCCATCCTCACTATAAACTGTTTTCTCTGCCTCAGAAAACACAACACTCAGAGAAAATGTTGTTTTTATTATATCTGCTGTGGGGTTGCCATTTAGTTTCAGGCACCTGATTGTTTTTTTGATCATTTTTGAGGATCTTGACTTGCTGGTGCACTCTGTTCCTCATGCTTTCTCTGTAGAGGACTTGTCAGAAGTGGACAGGGAACTTTATAGAAAGTAAAAATGATAGTGAGGAGATAAAACTTTAGAAAGTTGAAGGACAAATTGTAATGTGGGAATTGTTAATCTGGACTGGGCCCTTAAAACATTAGTTTTAAACTTTCTAATCCCATTTTTAACTTTTCAAAACATTGTTTAAACCTTTAAAATACTACTTCCAACCATAAATTAAGATGTCAAGACATTAACAACACCTTAATTGTATTTGCAATCAGACATACTGAAGACAATCCTTGATTTAACGCTCAAAAACCAAGCTTATCTGTTTCAACAGGACTGTGTGGCTGTGGTTTGATCAGATTTGATTGGCAGTATAAGCAAACAAACCGCCAACTGTCATCAAATTCTGATTGGTACACTGACATATGTGATGTCACCTTTTTTCAGCAGAGCCCCGCCCACTGTAAAGCAGCGAGAAAAGCTCAGATAAAAACATAAACACTGAAATCTGTCATGTGAAATAACCAAAACTGTTCGAACTTTGACAGAAAATAGTGTTTTTGTGTAGGAACCCATCGCTCGCAGTCAGAAGCTGATGCAGAAAATGGGCGATTTAAGCCTAGAATTACAAAAGAAAAGGTTATAACCACCAGATTTGACATGTTGAACTGTGGAGGAACGATATAATGTGTATGTGAATTAGTTCTTCTGAGATTTTGTCATTCCAGTATGTCTTTATAGTTTGTGTAAATCTGTATTCCCCCACTTATTGAGTCTTCATTTGGTCCAATTTGACTGTTAACTGGCGAGCAAAGCGACAGAGGCTGTGGAAGAGGAGGAATGTCTGCTGTAAATAATGCAGATAACAAGCTATTGAAAACATGACATATTCACATAAAACGCAGACAGGTTTCCAATACCTGTTCTAGTCCTGCAACGAGTGTATATGTGTGGGTGTTTGTGTACACGTACAGTATGTTGTGTGTGTGTTGCTGCCTGCTGTATTCATTGCTTCAGCTTAGCGAGGCAGTGGGGAGGTGCAAATGTCACGCTGTCTGAAAAAGCTAAGCCAACTGACTGTGGAAAGTCTCAGGGGAACTGGGGAGGAGGAAGAAGAACTGGATGCCACTTCAGAATATGAAAGTGCTGAGTGAAAGGTGGAAAACACCACAAATCTCTTCATACAATGAGTGCTCGCTAAGACTTACTTTCTGCCTCTTCCTGTCTCTCATGCGCGCACACACACCATCTATTGCTTATAATCACATTGCAGAGCGTTTCTTCTGCTAAATTGAATTGTAATTGGCAGACAATGGGCGTGACATCACAATTCACTGGCTGGCTCTTACAGAAGCAGCTCGTCTAAATTGAGCCTAAAGTGGGCCATGCTTACTGATGAGCCCAGAGCGTTAATGAAAGAATAAAGGAGCGGGGAGCACGTGACATATAGGAAACATGGAGGCAGAGAGGAGAAAGGGAGGTGTACTAACTCTGAAAATTAATTGCCCTTTGGGACCGATGTCATTAATTATTATTGTGTGCGACAGTAGCAGCAGAACGTCCACGTCTTCACTACATGCACAGCTATACCTGAGTGATCTCCTGTGGAATAATGGAGCTTTTATTGGAAGAAAAGAATGTAAATAGTGTTTGGATTACCAGAGTCTATCTCCTATTCTTTCTTTCTATCTCCCTATTTGTCATTCTTGGTTGCATCTGTATTTTTATGAGGTCAGATGACACATTAGGGCGTGCATCATGCTCATAAACACATGTACTGTATTCACAACATAAATTAAGCCCGCATTTGATAAGCTCCAATAGCAAAAAATCTTATTTCAGACTTTTTTTAATCTCTCCTCATTCTTTTTTATCAACAAAGAGCAATGTAGAAAATATTTAGTTGTGTGCCGGCGCTGACCGTTGCTTTCGCCAGTTAAAATGAAAAAATGAAAGCGTCACAGACGGCAGATTATATCAGCTGTATTTATTATTTTTTAATTTATATAACTGTTCATTTTTGGCTGTTGGTTTAAGAGCTCACTGCAAGCCGGTGCCTGTTGGTGTTTGGCGGATTGATGCCTAAAGTATCTGTAAAGTCTGACAGTATTGATACTTGCATCAAAAACAGTAATTAGGCTTTCCACCTTCTCAGCCCGCAAAACCTAATTACAAAACTTTGAGTTTTAGGTATTTATAACTGAAATTACTTGCAAATGTTGTAAGCTTCATGTTATTAGATTCAATCAGGGATTTGGAAGGATTCGGTTTCAATAAGTGGATGCAGTACTGGATTGGGATTCACTAAAATGCCACTACACTAGCTGTTTAGCCATTTAACTTCTATATTAAGACCTAATTTAAACATTTTAAGGTCCAAAAGCCGAATTAATTTGATGTAAATCCAATAAAAAACACATCAGTTATTAATTCAAATGGGGAATATGTCAGACAACTTGTTCAGTCCAATCAGACATCAGTCACTCTCTCATGTAAATATGTAAATATACTGTAATCTACTTTAAGATCAATACATGCATGCACACACATCCAGCTCCCTTCACAGCTACTCAAATTGCATTCAAGCAAAACTTATACTGAAAACAGGGTGAGCAAGTTATTTAAAAGTAATGACACCACAACAGTAAGTACATAAAAACCCTTTTCAACAGAATTGTATGCCTAATTCTTAATTTCCATTCTTCAACCGCCAAAGGTCCTTGTGTGCTGCTCGTGTGACTCAAAAAGTTGTACAAAATCAAAATTGGATTTCTCTTGCTTTTGAAAATAAACGCCTGAGATGCCACATTTGTTGTGAGAGAGGTGACGTGGTGAAACGTGAAACTATGTGCAGCAGATACCAAAGGAAATGCTATTCAAAGATGCAATTTTGTCAAGCTTGATGACTTGACATTTATTGTGCTCCTTTAAAAGTGGCACTGGCACAAGTAAATGGCAGATTCTCCTGGATTGTTTAGGGAAAAGATTCACGCAGTATAATCTCACACCACCAACTGCTGTATTGTACTTGTTTGAAGAAAGTAATACTAGAAGCAAATGATAGAAAAAGAACAGAAAAGGCTAGTTATTAGAAGATGGAGATTTAGTGGCGATACTATGTGAGATTAGGGGAAAAATGACACTCTTTGTTATATAGTCCACTGTTACCCTTCACCATTTTATTTAAGTGACCCATTTCTGAGTGTGAAATTTATGCTTTATATTAGTGCCCTCAAAACTTAGTTCACATCTTCTTCAGCATCTTAGTCCAGCGTGGCCAGCATGCTAATATTTCCTAATTAGCACCAAACACAAAGGACAGCTTAACGGATCACCAAAGTTATTACAATTCATCCTGAGGGGAACATGAATGTGTGTACCAAATATAATGGCAATCCATTCAACAGTTGTCAACACATTTCTCTCAAAATCATAAATGTCAACATCATGGTGGTGCTGGAGGAAATGTCAGGAGATCACCAAAAATCAGTATCCTCTGGGGACCATGAATTTCTATAGAAAATTTCATGGCAGCCCATTTGATAGTTGGTGAAATATTTCACTCTTGGCCACAGTGGTGGATTGACATGTGGTCTTTTCACAGCTTCCTATAATAATTTAAAATGCGGTTTTGTTTCGTTATCAAAGAACCTCAGATTTATTTATTGTTTCTTGTAAAGGTTAGAGAGGCTGTGGTTGGAGAGGAATTTGACAGAGACAGAGAAGGGAGGAGAGGAGGAGGAAGAAAAATCTGTGAGAAAAGAAAAGGAGTCAAATGTCAAAAGAGAGAAAATATCTGCAAAAGAATGCTTGCCATGTCGGTGTTATGTGAGAAACTGTGCGAGCTGACAGGCCTGTAAAGGTTTTGTCACCTTTTCAAGTGCCATTAAATCCCTCTTTAACCAGGTCTACTTCAACCTCACACCCATAATATGTCCCATTTTCTTATTAAATTGCTAAAGAAGCCTGTCACCACGCTCTCACACTTTGTATTTTTCTTTGATTTCACACAGAAGTAAATGACCATAGACTGACCATAGATTTTGCAGGCTGAAATGACAACTCTCACTAGCTAATTCAGCAAACTTTGGCTCCATGAGTTGGTTGAAAATGCTCTCTGACTGACTTTTTATTATTCCCAGCTGACTCGTTTTGATACGATAACCCTGTAAAAGGGTCTTAAATATGCACTTCATGGCTATATACATGATATCATCCTAAAAGGCTAAACAGGTCCCAAGCAAAATATTAGCATCCTCACCAGTTGATGATCCATGTAGAAGACATGGAAATAAAGACACAAAATTATTCTTGTATTGCAGTGTAGATCTCGTTAGTACTGGTACATAACATAACCCTTTTTGGCTGCTTAGCTTACATACTTGTTCATATTTTCAAATGAAATGTTTTCACTTTACAAGAGAAAGGGTTTTTAGGATGACACGAACCAATGTGTTTGGTTAACGTAGCACTATCTCGGGTAACGTTAGTGTAAACTTCCCCAAATCTAAAAAAAGAGTAATACACAGGGTGTTTCTCAAAGTCAAGGAAGGATCCTCAAACGGCTGAATTTCAAGGATACTACGTCATTGAACCCCGCTGAAGGACTGTTCCAATGTCCAGGATCCTTCGAATTCTACCAAGGACCGAGTCCTTCGTTCAGAGAATATTCAAGGATGCATCCTTGGCACTCCGAACGCATCCACAATCCAATGTGCACGATGCGCATGGTCCTGTACCCTGATTTGGAAACAAGCAAAATATGCTGGTAAACTTTCAGTTATTTCACCTCAGCTGTCCACCAAAATCTGTTTCTAAACAAATCTGAGGCGAGAAACGGGCACCCCAGTTGCTGAATCTTCACTCATATTTGATCTACAAGGCCTAATTTAAAATTTTGTTGCGACTGTAATTATCTTCCCTGTAGGCCTAAATTTGTTGACACCATAAATGTGTTCCATCAAAGTAAAGCAAAATGTGTTAATGAAAGACTGAAGAGTCACACGGGCACACTTCTCTTCTTTGAGTTTTAATAGTTCTTATAGGTGCATTACCGCCACCTACTGGACTGGAGTGTGGAGCAGTAGATTGGCCACACCGGCATACTCGCTAGACTGTTCCATTTATGTGGTCACCGAATGCTAGGAAGGAGTCTTGCCTTGCCCTCTGTAGGACCCGACTTGGAAGGACCAGTCCTACCAAGGAAGCATCCTTGACTTTGAGAAACACCCATCTCTAACGTTAGCTTAAANTCATTCACACTCAAGTGCTATTCTGGTGGAGGGGTTTAGTGAAAGGTCAGTTGGAATTAAAAGTATGTATTTCTGCATTAATGCCCTGTACATTTCTTTCCCTTCCACCAACATGTGCTTTATTCTAAACTGATAATCCATTTATTGGATTAGTCAGGCTGAATAAAAGTGAATCAATTACACTGGAGAAAAAATACACATATGTACATGCACACACTGGGACCACGGCAAAATAAAATCTGATTATCTGTGTCACGTTGAGCGAAGCCACTGGGAACAGGAATGCGCTCCCAGATAACAGGAATGTTGAAAGACCAAAGGCATGGCAGATTAATGACTGAATGCTCTTTGCTAGGTAGCTGCTACGAATTCTATGAATTATCACAACCTGTGAGGCTGGATGTGAAACACAGAGAGGGTCTAATTAGCTTTGTAGGGAATCATTAGGAGTGTGTTCTCTCCTTGCCCTGATTCGGTGAGTGGGAACTGCATGCGTGGCATCCTCCCCTGAGTAATCACTGGTCTCGGTGCTTCTCCCCTCCTGTCCTCCACCTCTCCTCGTCTCTCCCTGGATGATTTGGCTCTAATTAAGACGGTGCACCACCAAGAGAGGAGGAGGAGGGTTTTGACCCTGCTTTCAGTTTCGGCGTTAGAGGTGTAAAAAGTAGAGAAAGAGAAGGACACTGAGAGGGAAAGAGCCTTAGGCAGGGATGAAAAAAGGATTGTAGGCTAATGGAAACGAAAGAACTAATATTTTCTCCCTTGATTCTTCGGGACACAATTTTTTATGGAAAAATATTTATTGCAATCACTATTGTCTTCATGCAGAATAATCATTATTGGTAAAGGACACACTGCTTTTTTTAAACACACAGCTAATGAATGCTAAATTTAAGAAAAATCAACATAGTCTCTGGTCCTACACCTTTGAAACCTTTGGTGATGTCTTTCTGTCCAACGGTTGGCTGGTCGATCAGTCCACCACTTTGGTTCAGATTGAAATATCTCAACAACTATTGGATGGATTGCTATGGAAATTTTGTACAGACATTCATGTTCGCCAAAGGATAAATCCTACTCACTTTGGTGACCCCCTGACTTTTCCTCTGGCGCCACCATAAGGTTGAAATTTTTGGCTTTTGGTGAAATATCTCCAAAAATATTGGATGGATTACCATGAAAATTGGAACAGATATTCATGGTTCCCAGAAGATGTACTGTAATGACTTCGACTGATCCCATGACCTTTCCTCTAGCGCCACCAGCAGGTCAAAGTTTGAAATATCTTAATATCAAATAGATGGTTTGGCACCAAATCTTTAAGCATACATTCATGGCTCCCAGAGGGTGAATGCTAATGACTTTGGTGATCTTCTTACTTTTTCTCTAGCGCCAACATGAGGTTTAAATTTGTGGTTTCAAGAACTACTATAGAGTGATGCAGGAATGGGTCCTAAAACCCAGAAATGAGTTAGCATTTTTGCACTTCCGGTTCCCTCGTCTTGAAGTCATTGGGTTTTTTAAATGGGACAATGGGTTAGATGCCTGAAATAAGGTCTGTGGTGAACACAAGCTTAAGATATCTTCACGTTTTGTTCTGCGGCATAAAACACATCAGTAATTAACCAACCGTGAACTTTGAAGCTTTTACGTGTCTTTAAAAAGGCGGTTGCTAACAAGTGGCCAAATGAAACTACAGAGGTTGTCGGAGAAATTAAACATCACCACGCCGAACACGGTCACTAGGCCGCCTTTACAGCCTCGAACTCACGGTGACGTTTAAGTTATGTGACCACGGTGTAGTTCGTTTATTTTGTTTTTTGGGGAGTAGATACGTCTTTTTTGTAATAAGTTTTCGGGCATTTTACGCCTTATTTGATAGCTGGCAGTAGAGCGATAACAGTAATTGAGGGGAGAGAGAGTTGAAGAACGTCATGCTACAAAGGTCCCTGCACGAACCAGGGATATTATGGTTCATGTTTGGCGCCTTAACTCCTGGGTCCTGGATACATGTATTTGTTGTACATCACAGGGTTTCCGTGATTCTGTGACATTTTTGTTGTTCGTAAGACGGTTTATCTTTCTCCCCATTTCCCTCCTCTGTCTCTCTCTCTCAGATTTATTTATATCAATGTCCTGCCTCCCCGCTTCCTGTGCACAATTTGTCATGGAGTAACGCACACTTGTCTTTTGTTGATAAAGCTTCAGGAGAAACTGGGAGCACTTGGATTGATGCGATGGATCTCCCCGCTAATACAAACATAGTCAGCCCTTTCGTTGCCCTATCAACCTATATTTTCAACCTATAGTTTTACAGTTCTGCTCTCTTAACTCTTCACATTGACCTCATACTCTTTTTCCCAGCAGGTATATTTGCTCCCTCGGGGTCAAAGGTCACAGAGGCAATCAAACGATCAACCGGCCCGCTGCACGAGCACATGCACACACACACAAACGCAGCAGCAGCCGGTTGAGTGACAGCCTAATTACCCAGTGTAAGAGAACCAAACCCCTCCGCTGTACTGCAGTTAACAGGATCAGAAGGCCACTTGTCCTCCTCCCTTCCCCACTCCCCCTTTTTATGCATATTTGTCTTTGAAGTGCTGCAGTATGAGTGTGGTTATGTGTGTGTGTATAGTATAGAGAGCGGTAGATTGGTGCAAAGATGGTGGCTGATACATGAAAGGGTCGAGGGAGCAACTCGGGGTCTGGGTCTACAGATAAAGTAGAGCAGAGAGGGAGAAGAAAAAGGGAATTGCTTTTAGTCACCCAGGGAATAAACCTTGTGTGTTGAGGTTAACTAGGATTACTTGTGTGTATGTGTGTGACAGAGAAAATGCTTTCTTTAATTTAGAGCTCTCGGTTCAGAGTAATTCAGTCTGTACGCCAAGGTTAAATGTCTGAGTTTTGACGTCCCACTCAGGTTATCCACACAGACTTACAGCATGAAAAAATGCACTTTGAGCAAAATGACACTTGTGGTATGTTTGTATGTTCAAGATAGAAATCCTGTTTAGTAGAAGCCAATAGTGAGTAAAGGTTTGAAGCAGCGGATCAGGTGTTTGAACAGCTGCAGTGAAGTGAGGTTCTGAGCTCTTTAAGAGGAGATAAAAAGAGAAAGATGTGTCAGCTGGGCCTTTAAATTGACCTCCAGACATCACATTTCAAAGGGAGATTGAAAAATGCCTCCTACTGTACGCTCCTCATGTGTTGACTTACACTTAAACACAGACACTCACATCATCAACCCGGTAACTTTGATCCTGTGTCTCTGACCGAAATAGAAAATGAATCAACACTTGTTTTTATAACCAGCAGTGGGCTTGCTCTCCAAAAAAAAGTAATTCATATTCTACTACATATTTTATCACTCATTATAGAGCGAGCAGGGCCCGTGTGAGACTGATAGCTGAGTGCAGTTCCTTCAGTGCACACAGCTGCTTCATCAGTACCTTGGTCCACTGTGGTTTTATTCTAATTGTATATAAAATCTGGTAATTGAAAGAACTCAACAGAGTAATAGATTATTTCTCTCTCTCTCTCTCCTGCAGTACGGCACTACGGAGCCCCTGAATGGTCACATCATACTTTTTTTTTCTAGTTTGAGCGCTCGTTTTACTCATTATGGTGCTCATTTGGTAAAACATGTACATGAAATACTTCAATCGCACGCACAATATACTCACTGCGCACAGTTTCATAAAACCAAAAGGACAGGAAGGAGCAATTTTATGGGCAGAAATATGTGTCACTAGAAACTGAATTTGAATCATTTATATTTGAATTTATATTGTTTAACTTGAATAATTGCATTGCAATAATTGCATTATTAGCACACATAATGAGTAAAATGTGTGCGCGATTTTGTAAAACAAGCAAAACACGTCAGTAATTAACCCAACCGTGAATTTTGAAGCTTTTACGTGTCTTTAAAAAGGCGGTTGCTAACAAGTGGCTAAATTTGACTACAGAGATTGTCGGAGAAATTAAACGTCACCACGCCGAACACAGTCACTAGCCGCCTTTACAGCCTCGAACTCGTGGTGACGTTGAAGTTATGCGACCACGGTGTAGTTCGTTTATTTTGTTTTTTGGGGGGTAGATACGTCTTTTTTGTAATTAGTTTTTGGGCATTTTATGCCTTATTTGATAGCTGGCAGTAGAGAGATAACAGTAAATGAGGGGAGAGAGAGTTGGGGAACTTCATGCACGTGCACGAACCAGGGACATTATGGTTCATGTTTGGCGCCTTAACTCCTGGGTCCTGGATACATTTATTTGTTGTATATCACCATCACAGGGTTTCCGTGATTCTGTGACATTTTTGTTGTTCGTAAGAAGCTTTATCTTTCTCCCCATTTCCCTCCTCCAAGCGCACAAACAAGAAAAAACATCACGTGACCACTCAGGGGCCCCGTACAGCACTGTTAAAGGTCCTAAATACGACATTCAGAACCAGTAGTTGTCACGCTAGAGCACAGCATTTCAGACCAAAATAGGTTCAAATGGACTTCATTCAAACTCGACAGAAACAAAATAAAACTCACCAAAACGGTCTATAAATAGTCTATAAATAAATAGTAATGGTGAATATTGAACTTGAGCGAAAAATTTGTGCATATCACGGGGCTTTGCAGAGTGTTGTGTGGGGAGGACCGGGGGGAGCGCCGCTGCTTGCCAGCAGACAGCTGCTGAGTGCCGGGGAGCTTTGGACGAGAGAACCAAGGGCGGAGCCGGAGCATCTGAAGGAAGAAACACCCGGAGTCACTCCGTATTCTGCTCTGATCCTGAGTTTATTTTTCAAACTTTTGGGATTAAAAAGTGGATTTATCTTCACTCTCGCTTCTCAACCTGTCTGCAGCAGTGAGCCACGGAGGTGCTGACCCCCACTGTGGGTGTTATAATGTAATCAGTCTCTCTTCGTCAATATTGACTGTTGACTGGAGGGGAAATGTACAGAGACGGAGAAAAGACTGGAGGAAAATAACAGAAAGTACTGGAAGCTCTGGGGAGTGCTGAGTTCGAACACAAACACACAGACACACACACCGCATACAACGCGTCGAACTGCGCTCTCCTGTCTCGCTTTTGCAATGCTGTGTCGGAAGTCGCTCTCTTCATCTCTTTATGAACGCTGTGCAGACTCACATGCACTAACATGGACGCGCGGCCGTCCCGGCTTCAAAACAAAGAACAGAAAAGCTCGTATCACAACACACAGAGGGAGTGTTACTTCATGCTCTGATCAGGACACCATTACTCCCTATATCTTTAGACGGCAAGTAGTTCTTTGCTGCTATATTAATGTTCTGAATGTCGTATTTAGGACCTTTAAACGTAGTGTGGGATGATATTCGTTAATCCCAGATACGATTGATACAAGCTGAAACTTGCACATTCGTTTGTGTTGTGGGTAAGTATCAATACTCCTTTACACAACCAATACTAGTTTTGTTGTAGCCTGACATGTGATAGCAAACTTTACAATGTTGTGATGTGACCACAGCGTTAGCCATCGTTAGCTGGTCACTCGCCAAGACCTGCCCAGTTCTCCACTGGTTCTCCTAACACTACATCTTACTTTCTCTCCTGTGGCCGGTACTTCTTCTAATCCCGGAGCCTCATTACAGAAAACTTCCCCAACTGCTCGTCCTATCTTAAGTTTCAAAGATAGGAAAAATCCTATCTTCCTATTACAGAAGCAATTCCTAAACTCACGGCTGTGTCCTATCCTATCTCAGACCTCGCGTCTTATCTTAAGAAATCCTAACTAGAACTGTAAACTCGATTCTTCAATTGGCACTCGTCCTGTCATGCCTGTATCTGCGTTTACAATGTACACGAGACTGCCGTTTTCCTTGATTAGAATGTTATTGCTGTAATGGACAAGAAAAGACGGTGTTCAATTTTAGCTTTGATGAGTCGCAGGCATTAATCGTGTCGGTGGAGGAGAGGAAACTCCACCTTTCTGGGAAGTTTTCCTTGTGGGAAATGTATATATTGTGGCTCCAGAGTACAAATAGCTTGGGTGGCCTCTGTGAGGTTGCGAGAGACGCAAGGCTGTGATGTTAAAGGCAGATCTGCAACCTCAAACTGGAAGTCACCCTTAAGAAAAAAATGAAGTGCATTTGTGATCTGTACGACCACGGGCAGAGCCCCATGCCTCCTTGTAGGCCTCTCCAGAGCCGGACGTAGCACGACAGTCAAATTCAAAATGAATCGTCTTAACAGTCGATATATACCCATCACTACATGGTCTGGGAAATTTAAAGCGTCATCATACGGTTTGAGTAGCCTTTCAATCATAATATTTCCATGTTCATGTTGTTCCCCATCTTCATTGTCATTGCCATACAGACCTAAAAACAGTGGTGCTGCCATTTTTGGCAGTTATTTTGAACTTAGGGCAGGGTCTATGCCATCCTAACTTTGGATTCCTAACTTAGGAAATTCTTCAGTTAAGACAGTTCTGTAATAGCTAACTTTCTATCATAAGATGAGATACGATTTTTTCCTAAATGCAATTAGGAAACATACTGAAAATCCTAAATGTCACCCTAAACTGAGATAAGATAGGATTTCAGACCTAGGGAAGTTTCTGTAATGAAGCCCCTGGTCTGTTCTGAAGCAGTCTCATAATTATAAGGCTGTGGTCCGTCATATGCACATGAATAAACATTTACAACCTCTCCAGTGTCAAAACTAGCGTTGGGATGCATACTTCTTAATGATAAACTGGAGCTACCTTGGCTGCCCTCAATTTTTACGTCACGTTCAACTCGCCTTTTTTGATGCGGAAGTAAAACTCTTTTACAAAAACGACCCCAGAAGTTACTGTAGTGTATACATAGATGTATATTTATTTGAAAATCTAGTTTCTTCATCATTTTCCTACACATTGATTCACTGGGGTCTCCTACCTACAAGTTGCTCTTTCAACAATTTTTATTTTTTAAATATTATCATTTGTTTCTTTTCTGTTACTCCAAAAAACTTGTGTGTCCACCGAATGCTGAATACAGTTAATGGCCCGCGATGTTCATTAATGCAGGGAGAGCTCAGCTTTGCACTCAGACGCTGCTGCGGTCTGGTTACATCAGACAGACGGTGACGCCTAATCTGTTGGCTCCAGATAAATTTTGTGGTCCCTCAACATATGATGCCAGGGGCATCACTGATGACCCTGCATATGGTAGTCCACATCTACATGCACTTAGACACGCTTACATCAATACAGACTCACACAGGAGAGACATACACTCATCTCTGACCTTGAGCAAAACTAATTTTTTATAAAATTTAAGACCTTGGACGCACCTCCGCTTTTACAACTTTTTCTGAGTTTAACTCACAACAGTACACAGACTTGTGAAGCCATTAGCCTGGCTCTGCAGGTCTGTGTGAGAGAGCCCACAGCTGGTCGCGTAACATCTTTATTGGTCCCAGTGGAAACAGTGGTTATGGCCACTCCAACTCAATTATTGCATCTTAGCTAGTGTCCCTGTGAAACAATGATAAATATTCATGCAGGGAACAGTTGGTGTGTGTGTGTGTGTGTGTGTGTGTGTGCATATGTCAGTGAATAGGAGTGGTTGCATAAATGCCTTGTGGTGGAAATTAACTAAGTACATTTACTTTAAGTTTTTGTAGGTACTTGTAGTTTACTTGAGCATTTAATCATCTAACTCATTTAATCATCTCACGACTCTCTGATTTATCTAGTGACCCTTTGGAGGGGCTCAACCCCTACAGTACATGTAAATTGGGAACCACTGGACTAAACTTGTGAACTGTATATAAAATAGTTAAAACTAGCTCCACCTCGAGCAGCTCCAACAGTAAAATGCTGCTGACAAATACTTTAAGTAAATTTTTCTGGTAAAACCTAAGTAGGATTTTAAATGAAAGACTTTTACTTGTAATAGAGTATTTTTACATTGTTGTATTCGTACTTTTACATAAGTAAATCATCAATCAATCCTCCACCATTGTAAATGCTTATGGATGTGGACATCTTAAACACCCACACTTCACTGTTAGCGATTTTTTCTACATATTGACTCAGTTTCACAGGTTCAAATGAGGTTTTTTACCAAATGGCCTTAGCGGTTGTTTGTTTCTTATTTGTGTTTGATAAGCTGTTTACAGTTTTCTGTGAAGATGCTTGCTCAGCAGCATTATTTCTCCACCGCAGTGCTTTACAGGCTGACTAGACTATTAGAAGAACCTGTTTGAATCATGTCGCCCTGCAAGATGAGAGAGCTGTTAATTCCCAGACTGTGAGTAACTGTGCACTGCTGCAGAGGTCTGCTGGTTTAAATTCACTGGGTTTGATCATACTTTACCCTGGTAATAAGGTGCATTCAATTCTACAAAGAGGCATCCTCACAATACAGATTGCTGTTTTTAATGACTCCCTCAGACCCTCTCAGGCTCTTAAATAATGATCTCACTCTCCGAGGTTTACGGCACACAGCTCACAACTCACACAGCATGTCGTTATATCACCTGCTGTGGGATAAGTGGGGTATTGACTTGGCAAAATGAACCCTGTTTTTTAGTGATGACCAAGTAACATCAGCTTCATCCCTGTTGTTCAACAAAGACAATAATTTGTCCCCTGTTTTCACTCTGAGCACTGCACCAGAAAACTGTAGATGTTAAAGGACAACTCAGCTTATTGCTGTACAATAGGATCTTATTTTTGTAGTTTTGGTCATTATTTCGGTAATGATTATTACCAAGTCAGTTAACCCTTCGCTAAGCCCCACACCGCTTAGTTACTGCCTGTAAGCTTTCCAATCTACCACTGCACAGTTTACAATGATAACAGTGGCAAATTTACCATTGAAATTCATACTAATGTCTGAAACATGCCTCTTTGATGTGACACAGAAGTACACAAAAGCAGGCCTCAAATTCGTAGAGCAGATTTGATCAGCTGTAGCTAATTAGCTCCTGTAGTCGCTGTAGCTTCAGTTAGCTAATCAGCTAACGCAAACAGCATCTCAAGCTGACTTTTTAATGTTTTAACACGTTTTAAAACTAGATTCTTATACAGGTGTCTTAAATATGAGGACCCTTTAATATACATATTATAATATGTATAATAAAATATTACGCACAAAAGAAGGCTTCAGATTTGTAGCTAGCATATTTCATCAGCTGTAGGTAGCTAATTGGCAAAACAAACTCCTGTAGTAGCTGTAGCTAACGCAAACGCCATCAGCTAACGCAAACGCCATCTCAAGCTGACTTTAATGTTTCCAACTGACTCATTTTAAAGCTACAATCTTGTAAAGGGTCCTTAAATATGAAGAATTAATATATTATATACATGTAGTATGTATAATAGAATATTATACACAAAAGCAGCCTTCAATTTTGTAGCTAGCAGATTTCATCAGCTGTTGTTAGCTAATTAGCCAAAGCATACGCCATCTCAAGCAGACTTTTTAGAATTAGGCTTAATTTGTGTACTGAATCATTATGTTTAATTTTTACAAGAGAAAGGCTTTTAGGATGAAGACTAACTGAAGAGTTTGGCAAAACTAAGTGTAAACTTCCCTAAACCAATTAAAGAGCAGGACCGAGCTAACGTTAGTTTAAACTCTGATATAGTAGCATCTTGGTTGCCAAACAGTGACTGTGTCAGCCCTGAATGGGGCTTTTTCTAACATAACCTGTAATCCAATAAAATAATGTAGTTAATGATATGTTCCTTGGATAGTAACGCTGGGTTACCACTATTAAACTAGTTAGCAGGACATGCCAACGTTAAAGCTTACATTTAAGCTGATAGACACATTAATCCGTTCCTTACAATTTCAGTTTTGTGTTTTTGGTTGTGAAAAATGCTAAATAAAAGACACCACTCTTCAAACTCTTTGTATCTTTCTCACTACGTCCCCCTGTACACCACTTCAACATGTGGAGAGCTGTTCCAGAGAGGTGTTTAGCTAACGGTCAGTTGCTGAGATGTGGGAACACCGTGTCATTTGCTAAAAAAAGAAGTCAGACAAGTTTTAAACAAACCCACAGGTTAGCCAAATTTATTCGTAGGACAAAATGGAGGCAAACAGTTAAATTACTACCCAAACTGTACAGTAAGTTTATTTCCTGTGTCAGCTTTAACTACCTACTGTAATTGTACACACACACAGTTTTCCTGCACAATTAACATTTTGGTGCACCTACTTTTGGTTTGACCCCTAAATTAAAAAAAATCTGGCCAAACTGTTGGCTTGTTTACAACCTTCCTGATTATCTGACTGTTCATGTTTCTTGCCCAGTTATCCCAGTTGTTACCAATTAACTAAGTGAGTTTTGATGCCAAAACCATGAAGCTTTAACAAACCAGAATTATATTTTAATAACAACACTAAAGTAGTATTGATGATTACTAAATCTTGTTCCTCTCTGGGACCAGAGGTAGAATTGTATGATGCTCTAGACATAGTAATATTCATTTGTCAATTGTAGTGTAATGTACTGTTTATTGTTTGTCTGTTGAGAGAAAATTAGAGCTGGCTCCAGGCTGCCAGGTGTGTCAGGAAGCCCTTCTCTTTCCTCTCAGCCTCCTCCATCTCTAACAAATTACTCAAGGCCACATCTCCCTCTTCCACATCCTCTGAACGGTGTTAAATCTGTTCAGTCACAAGCAGCCCGGTGAAAAAATAAGGTTCATTCCACTTTGTGTCCACATGAAATGAGAGTGAAGGTTTCGTCTGTGTTTTGGGGCAGATTCTCTTATTTGCAAAGACATCAATCTCTATCATGTCTGGTTTATGTGATCCTCTCTCACTCGTGCTCGCCCTCTCTCTCTCCCGCCACTTGTGTTGCCATCTGTTCTCGATTAATGTGAGTTACGAGCAGTAATTGAAGCATCTGTTCATCCGGTGTGCATCCTTTGCTTTGACACACCAACGTATAACACCTCTCTCGCTATATCTCTCACTCTCTCCTTCATTTTTTTTGCCATTATGTCTCTCTTAAACACACACTTCTTCAACTGCTCCAGTCATTTCTAGCTGGTGCACCACTTTGGTCCAGACTGAAATATCTCAACAACTATTGGACGGATTGCGTTGAAATTTAGTACAGACATCCATGTCCCAGACAGGATGAATCCTAATGATGATCCTCTGACTTTTACTATAGCGCCACCATGAGGTTCACGTTTGTGGTTTTTAGTGAAATGTGTGGTTTGAAATGGATGGTTTGCTACGAAATTTAGTTCAGATATTGATGTCTCCCTCAGGATGAATTGTAATAACTTTGGTGATCTACTTTTGATCTAACGCCACCATTAGGTCAAAATTTTAATTTGTCCAGTACTTTATGACCAAACACCCATTAGTGGATGGTGGCATCTGCCAGTGGGACAGCAGCGACCAGACTGATCTCACAAAAATACGTGAAATAACCACGACCTCTTAACACTGCATTACGTGGTGGCACGCAATATGTTAAAATTACGTGTAATCAGCATGACTTTCAAAGTAATATATTTCAATTGGAAGAATCTTTCGTGTCAGCACCACGTTTTTTTCTTACGTCAATAGTATAAAGAGCGTGAAAGCCCGCCCAGAGAGGTAGATGGGGTCAAACACAGGACTTGAATGCCAGAGACCGGAGTTGGTGTCCCGTGTGAAACATAAAGTCATTCCTTCCCATGTGAATCTTTTCTTAAACCTAACCAAGTAGTTTTGGTGCCTGAACCTAACCAAACTGTGACTGTTTCACAACGTTAACCACGTCATAGAAAGGCTTTCTTGTTCTCCCACATGTCCTTTGTTTTGGAAATACGGTAAATGACCACGATCTCATTACGTGGTGGTGTCACGTAGCTTTAACACGTTACGTGCCACCACAACGTAATGTGGTGTTAAAGAGGTCGTGGTAATTTCACGTATATCTGTGAGATCAGGTTGACACTGACCTACTGTTTTCATATGAACAGTAGGTCAGCATATGCCAGTAAATAATCGTTTAAACTAGTTTGGCTCGTGGTCCAGCAGAGGACACTCTTAAAATTCACTCTCAGCTTGACATACCGTATAATCAGATTGTTGTCAGATAACCACAACACTGAAGCATCTGATAGGCAGTGTGGGGAAGTATTTTGGATTCTACACCATAGATGGCAAAATTACCAACAAAGATAAGGCTGTTTGCAGACTTTGTAAAAAGCAGCTCCTTTTACAACTTCACAACAACAAATCTGAGGACAGAAGCAGAAGGCGATAGCCGATAAGATGGCAAGATTTCTAAGCAGGGATGTGGCAGTGTTTCTGGAGGTTTTCAGGTTAATGACCAAACTGAAGAACTGGATGTAATATTCCAAGTTGCACCACCATTTCAAGACAGTTGTATGACGCCACATGGAAAAAATATAAACTATATTGAAGGTTAAGATACTCGGTCTGACCTCCAACAGATGGACAACGCTGGGTGGACATGAGAGCGGTAAGAGTGAACCAAAACAGTAAAGGTGTGGGTCGGACAGATAAACAATGAGCTGAAACTCACTATAAAGCTCTGTAAAGCTGAGGGGAGCTGCAGATTCAGGTGATAATCTCTGTAGGTTCGTCACTACCAGAGACTCCTTTCACATTCTTATTATAAAAATATTAAAGTAGACCCTTTTTTGTTTTGTTTTCTCCGTAAGTGGAGCCCCAACAGCTTCCAGGGTGCTTATATATGAACACGGAAACGAGACACACCTGTACAAAGAATAAATACACACAAATACCACTACTGTAGGTGTAAACACACTCGCACACATACCGCCAGGTTTAGTCTTGTCTCTTTTATTGATCACTTCACTTTAACTGACACAGACCTGTCAGCTGATGTTGAGGAGGCTGTCTTAAGTGCTCGATTGGGAATCAGTGTGAAATACCTGCAAACCAGACACGACCAGAGCCGTGTGTGAAGAGACTCTCTAATCTGACAAGATTCTTCTGAGATGCTCCAGAACACTGCTGAGAGACAGACGAAAAAATGAGACGGAAAGCGTGTTTATGTGTGTTCGAGAGGCGAAGTGGTGGTGTGTGTGTGAGACTGTCTGGACTGTACCCCCTGTATGTGCTTAGCAGGCAGCGTAGCCAGACTGAGCTAATAGGCAGGATGTGTGTGAGCAGGAGGCTGGAGGTGGTGGTGGAGGCAGACTCTTCCTGCTGTCACTTTCTGTCTGGCTCTGGCATGTTTACACCCCTGATGGGGGTAGAAAGCTCTGACACACACACCTGCACACATCTACACACATACACAACTCAGCCTTTTCTATTGTGCTGTACGTCACTCACACACAATCATGCAGAGATAATGGCCACCTTGCTATGATTATAACTTCTCCTCTTTTGATATAATCATCCTCATCTGACTGAAATTATCCTCCCCAGAAGCTTCCCCAATCAAGGTAACAGTAAAACACTGTCAAGAATAGGACATGAATGCCTAAATGAAAAGCACTGCATCCTCCATACGGCAGCCAAATCAGTGTGAAGGCGACAGATTTGAGGGGCAGTGCTAAGTAGAGGTAGGCAGACAGGTGGGGTGTCCATATGTCACCCCAGCTACCAGCCCGGCTCCTCATCCCTGCTCTCCTCTCCAGCCTGGATGAGGGTCAGAGGGCAGGCTGCTGTCTCTCTCTCCTCAGCATGGACACTTGGCATCAGTGCCGGGAGCTAAAACAGAGCTGCCGTCCTGTATTTTCAGCCATTGTTGACTGGTATATCTGGTACTGCTCTAAAATGGTTTTCTTCCAGTCCACTAGACGGTTCTGTGTCTCTATTTAAAGAGGGACTCCTCTGATTTTAGACATCAATGTCTGTTTGCAGGTGTTGGGGAGTACTACTGCATATTAGAAGCCTTGGTTGGTCTTGAAGGGCTCATCCCTATGTTCCCAGAGCATGTGTGTCTCTTGATATAAATTATCATTGTTAGAGATTGGTAAGGGCTATCTTCGCGGTTCAAATTGCAAAAGAACGAAGGGAGAAAAACGTTTCAAATGCAGTTTGAATGATAAAAATCTGTTCAGCCACTGTGGAGATATCAATGTCTTATGTCAAGAAAACTGTCTTGCCTGCAAATTTGAGGGCGTAGGTTTCAAGGAGTCAGTAGGCTATAAGCTGTAGGTGGGTGATTTAAACATACTGATGCAGGGAAACATACGATGAACATTTGACCTAGGGAAAAAACATTGCTGAGAACATAAAACCATTTGAAAGATTTCCTTAATATGTCATATTAAGAGCATATTGAGCTGGGGAACATAGGATCCTGGGAACATACATGTAGATACGCTCCTCATCTCTACTTGAGGCTAGCGGCACGAAGATACAATAGTCGCTATTAGCATGACACACCTGAATCTCCAATTGAACTGTTGGCGGTCCAGTTTTATTATGGCTAACGTAGGCACCAGGTTGCTGTAAAGCTGTAAAAAGCCACTGTACACGACCTGCTCAGCAGCAAACAGCAGACAGACACAGTTAAAGACAGCCGGTGAACATAGTGGAGCATTGAGCGGCTAAAGAGACAGATATTCCCCTCAGGAGGTGGTGGAGACCAAAAGCAGAGCTAAAAGAGAGAGAATATTGGACTTACATCCATCAGGTGACACAAACACAACTCCAAATGAATGATCATGTAAGACATGATGATATGTCAGTGTTGTTTCCGCTGCAGGTTTGGCACTAGAGGCCTCAGCTCGCTATAATGGACAAGAAAGGACAGGCGTTGGATTTTAGCATTGATGAGTCAGAGGCATTATTCCTGTCGGTGGAGGAGTGGAAGCCCCAAGTTTTTGGGAAGTTTTCTTCCCAATTATTATTATTATTATATTATCAAAATGAATCGTCTCGGCAGTCGATACAGTATATACTAGGATTGCAAATTTTGTGCATTTTCTTTAATTGATAGTTGAACACGCTAACAATCGATTATCGATTAATCATTAATAATTGATAGGATACAAAACGCACGTCTTTCTCAGTTTAACGTTTGTTTAAACAATTCTAGCGGCACATTAGTGATGTGAAACATTAATTCATGAAGCACCAACAGTTTAAACAAACAGAATAATACAATAATAAGGCTCTCGCTCGAAACGGCTGCTCTTGTCTGCCTGTCCTTATTCAACAAATGGCGCAGCCAAACAAAACAATGTCAAGTGGGCCACAATTACTGCCATTTCAGACCAAACAAAACTAAGCCCATGTTTTAAATAAACATAAAGTGCTGTAGAAAGGGAAAATAGAAAATACTCTGAACCTCTCCACAATAAACGTAAACCCTACTGGCTATCTGTTAATACATTTTAATCAGTTAAATTCTTAACAGCAATTAATCGATTAATGATTAATCATTAACATTCCTAGTATATACCCATTACTACATGGTCCGGGAAATTTAAAGCGTCATCATACGGTTTGAGTAGCCTTTCAGTCATAATATTTCAGTGTTCATGTTGTTCCCCATCTTCATTGTCATTGCCATACAGACCTAAAAACAGTGGTGCTGCCATTTGTGGCAGTTATTTTGAATTTAGGACAGGGTCTATGCCATCCTAACTTAACCAACTTAAGAAATTCTTCAGTTAGGACGGTTCTGTAATAGCTAAATTCCTATTATAATATCATCCTAAACTGAGATAAGATTTAGACTTAGGAAGTTTCTGTAATGAGGCCCCAGGATCGCAACTTTTGACTTGTGTTTTTTATAACCAGCAATAGCAACCGTAAAATTGAAGACACAAATACAGAAATGGAACAAACAAAAAAAATGGGCACAAGGTCATTAAATAAAGATTATTATACTATCATTGTAGCTGCGACTGATTTCAGGCTTTTTTGTGACGAGTTATTTAAGGGATATGGCTCCAGCTGTAATTACCAACCATTTATCCCACTTTGTGTTAATCAACAGTGAAATGACACCGTGCCCTGTTCACATTCGGCTCCAACACCAACGCACCAACTAAGGGCTTAATGCATTAGATTAGACGTGACCCCCGGCTCCATTCGTTTCAATGAAGCTGTCTGAAGACGAGGACAGGACAAAGACAGTGCGAGTGCAGAAAGTGGCAGGCGGGACAGGAGCTGCCATGTAATCTAATTCCTCTCCTCTTTGTCTTCATTCATTCACTGTCATGACAGATTATGCTTAAATGGGAGGAGGGAGGGCAGGATGATAAATGAGAGAGAAAAAGGGGAGGAACGAAGGGGAAGAGAGAGAGGTAGACAGGACAATTAAGTTACAGTCTGGTCGGCAGTCAGAGAAGAAGAGAGTGTCTTCTCCTCGATCCTCCTCATGAATTTGATGTCATGATTCATCGCCTCTAATCTTGCTGTGAAATGCACAAGGGGTCCTAATGAAGAGTGCGCTGTTTGTGTGAGTGTGCGAAAGAAAGAGTGTGTGTATGTACATGCTGTATCAGTGCTGTGCAGGTTGGACTCACATTCAAGCACAATTAATTATTTCAGTTATGTGAACTTATGTGAACACCTCTGGGGTGACCCATCCAACCTAAACAAGATACTTTTAATTCAGAGGAAGTTCTTGAAGTGTCTTAATAAAAGCACCTAATGCCACATTAGCTGCTCAAGTGATGGCAGTCTCAGTCGGCTACTCAGTCACCACTTTGGTCCAGATTGAACTCAAAAACGATTACATTTATGCCGTGAAACTTTGTACAGACATTCATGTTCCCCAGAGGATGAAGCCTACTGACTCCCTGGTTCCCCTCATCCAGTAGTGGGTGTGTTTACATGGACATGAGTATCCCGGTAATGAGGCTTATCCCGGTTTTGATCATATTTGGGATACGACGTTTACATGGAACACAGACAAATCTGGTTATTCATATCCCTGTATACGTGATAAATACTAGTATCCTGGTTACTGCTTACTGCAACACAAACCGTCAGTTTGGAAATCGTTTATGTGACATCCCTGTACCTGTAACCAGCGTCCTTTAACCTGTATACTACAGACTTCAGCATTTCAATGCTTTGTCCCATCTAAACTACAAAGTATATTTAACTCTTTCACTACCGAAAACAAAACTTTCTTCATCGCTCCAGAAGTGAGGCGCTTTCACTGCCGCCCATTGTTTGTTTCTATAACATCACATGCCTGCGCAGGTAGTCGGCAGCGGTCAGAAACCTGGATAAGACGTATACAAGCGACAGTATCCCGGTTTCTTTCGGAGTACTCCAGCTAGCGTATTCGTGTTTCTAAAAAAATGGGATAAGGGCTTATCCAGGTTTCTGAAAACGGGATGTGATGTTTACAGGCTGAAACACAAAAATGGGGTACTTCAAAAACCCAATTATAACCAGGATACTCATGTCCATGTAAACACACTCATTGAGATATTTCAATCTGGACCAAAGTGGTGGACCGACCAACAGACCGTCATTGTCGTCCCTAGTGCTACGCCGCTAGCATGGCTAAAAGTAAAGCCACAGTTACATCATGTTAGCCGTCTTTGTATAAACCACTGAGAAACAATACAGAAGTGGATCAAAATGTTAAAATCTTGAATCAATGTCAAGAATATAAAAGCCTCATTTAAACCCTGTCTAAATTTTCTTCTTCCTGCAGGCCTATTTTCGTCAGGGGGTTGCCCTGCAGTACCTGGGTCGTCATGCCGACGCCCTGGCGGCATTCGCCTCCGGCCTCGCCCAGGACCCCAAGAGTCTCCAGCTGCTTGTCGGCATGGTGGAGGCTGCCATGAAATCGCCCCTCAGAGGTAGGAGTTCACATGCTGTCTGTCTTCTCTTTCTGCCTCATTCATCTCCTCTTTCTGTCCTCAAACTGGACATCAGGAGGCGGATTTATACAGACAGAAGCAAATGAACAGCATTTGTTTGACTCCTCTCCAATAACTTTGTGTTTGAAAGTTGTAGAAGAGGAGAGTGAGATGTAGGTAATGGGGAAACTGTCAAGTTATCACTTTTCTTTTTGCCTTCAGTAACCCTCCCTCGAGACTGGGATGTGAAGAAGTAGAAAAGATGCCTCTGATGATTCAGATCTCTCAAAGAAATGGATGCACATTTGATGTGACAAAGAGGGGGGATAAGAGAAAAGAGACACATAGAGAAAAGTGACATGGAGAAAATAAATAAAACAAGCAAGTTAGATGAAATAGAAAGAGAAGCTCACAGAAGTTGAAATTGAAAACAGTGAGCTAGTGATAGAGTGTCAGGGAGATTGGACTTGTTGAAGTAAGAATATGACTCACATCCACTGCTGCCTGAATCCTAAGAGCACCTGTGTCCACTGCCAGGTGAATCTTCTTCTTTACAATAATGTCCTCAGGCCATTCATATGAAAATGACAGCAAATTAGAGCTGCAACGATTAGTCAATTAATCGATTAGCTGTCAACTATTAAATTCATCGCCAACTATTTTGATA
>NTHP01000361.1:336671-350301 GCA_003416845.1 Oplegnathus fasciatus | reverse complement strand
TGACAGTAAACTGAATATCTTTGGGTTGTGGACAAAACAAGACATTTGAGGACATCACCTTGGGCTTTGGTGATCAACATTTTTCACCAATTTCTGACATTTTATGGACCAAACAACTAATCGATTAATCGAGAAAATGATCGACAGATTAATCAATAATGAAAATAATCGTTAGTTGTAGCCCTACAACAAATCAGTTTCAAGTTTAGATTTTTAATGAATTTGCTTGCCTAAACATAAAACAGATTCCATTTCAGACAAAGGGAACTTGATTGTCTTGATTTCTGGTCATATTGTGTTACAAAGGTGAAAAAATGTATAAATGTCATGTCCTTAAACCTGCATTAACTGATTTTTTGGCACTTAGGGGCAGAGAAATCAGCCGTAAACACAATATTAGCATATTATCATTTCATGCTGCTTATTTACACACCCAGCAGACACAGAGCAACATTGGCATTCATTTGGAGTCGTGGCCATGTGGCATAATAAGTCCAATTTTCATTCTCCTTTTAGCTTTGCTTTGGTCTCCACCAATTTCTTAGAAAATATCTGGCTGCTAAATGTTCCACTTTCTTCACCAGCTAGTTGCTGACTTTGTCTAGAGGGCAGAGACGGACCTTCAGTTAGCGGCTGAAGCAACTCGAATTCAGACAGAGCAAACCCCAGCGCTGTTTCGTCTGATGTCCTGGAAAAATATTACACATACATATTCAACTCTCTCTCTTAGAGACACAACTTAAACCACAGCAGCCTACATTTGGTTAATGGGAGCAGCTTAGAGCTTAACTAATACAGCTTTCCTGTGGAATAAAATAATTAGAATGAAAGCTAAATGTGGATAACACACCAAGTTAGAACCATAAATTATAGATACTGAGGCAACAAAAATCAATTCCAAACGTGATCGGCTCTTCTGCCTCAATAAAAATACTGACAAGTGCAGCTTTAATGTAAGCGTAACATTAGAGAGTGTCAAGATGGTCACCAACGGTCACTTCTCATCTAACTCTTGGCAAGAAAGCAAATTTCCCAAAATGTCAAACTATTCTTTTGGAAGTAAACAATGTTCACAGTTGGTAGAGGTCAGGATGTGAACAGTGGTCTCTGGTATTAGACAAACAGCAATGGGCCTGGCACTGAAACTTCAGCTGCAGTCTTAATGTTGTACGAATATTTAAAGCCGTATTCAAGAAAACCATTACTATAGAGTTAATTAAGTAGTTTCTGTTCTGTTCAGAACTGTAGAGGTAGTGGGGATTTGAAGTCTGGCTCTAGTTGTTTAGGATGTCAGGATCTAGATTAAGTTTTTAGACATCAGATTAATTACAGCTTCTTTAAATGCAGACAGCACGTTGCCAGGAAAGGAGGAAAGAGATGTATCAGTAACAGTGGGCCGATGGGGTCTTAGTATCAAGAGAGTTACTTCAGGACTCTGGAGGGGGTCAAAGAGGCAGGAAGTTGCAGCAAGTACTAATTTACCAGAACCCTCATTATGTTTACTGAGAATCTAATTTCTAATTAGGTCCTTTGGTGTATTCAAGAATCTTACAATCCTGCGTGCTGTAAAGAGCTGAGAACAGTGAGGTTAGTTTTGCTACCATGTTTGTTATCATGAATTAGCTTCTCGTGGAGCTCATGATGAAGTATTTACAAGGTAGAGTCTCATATGTGTCATTGATCTATCAGTTCGCGGTGCACTTTTATGTGCAGGTCTCAACAGCATAAGAAGATGAAGGCAGAGTGCATACAATCAAGAATGGTTTGCAGGCTAGAATTGGCACAGGATTATGTTTTTGCCCTTCAGCTGTAACAGAATGAGAGCAAGGCTTCTTGGGAATAGCCTTCTACTTGGCAAGCTGCAGCAAATGTTTATGCACGTGGAATTTTGCATCTGCTCTTACACTGGAGACTCTGGTTGAATATTTCCCTTTGAGGTAGAGCATATCGATCCAGATGGGGCGTATTGAGCACAAGGCTATTGCTAACTGACCAAGTGAGCACTGCTTTGTCTTTTTTTCATGCAAAGCGTTAACAAATAGCAAACAACAGGCGTCAATGTCAAGTTTTAAGCAGCAGCACTACAAGAAGAACTATTTATTATCAGTTTTTGATGTATGTTGTCATCAGAGGCTGCAGCTCTGACACACAGAGTCCTGCCTGAACTACTGCAAAGCTATACTGTGCAGATCTGATGCACTGTGGGAGGTTGTTCTGCTGTCCAGGGGCTGCAACCTCCAAAACTTGATCTCCCATAAGCTTCAAAGCGAGCGAGCCTCAAAGCTAAGAGGACGAGTATCAAGTGTTACCAGGAGTTGTCATGCTTGAGTAAGCAGGAGGGAGGGCAACATGTTGGACCATGGAGAAGGCCGATATGCAGCGAGCACAGGGGGGGAGCAGCAGTATTAACATCATGGAAGAGGGGTCTTCCTCTGGGTTATCTGTCTCCTGTTGGGTTTGCTGATGTCTTTTTTTATAGGATGATGTGCTGTGAGGCATCAGCTTCAACTCTTACCTGGGGGTATTTACTAAGCCTGCCATAAATTAGCGTGAGAGGCACAAAATATTACAGCAATTTTTCAGTTTAGCGTGGTATTTACTAAGACTACACATGTAAATGAGGCCAGCTGCAGTTCATCTCATCTGCATGAAGTGCAGCTAAACATGACCGGATGTCGGGCTGTTTTGGCACATTTAAAAGCAAACAGAGCGCAAAAGAAAATGTTTTCTGCTGCTGAACTTGGAATATTGGTAGAAGAGAAGACATTTCTGGGACTGCAAGCGACTAAACAAAAAGATTAGTGACTGAGTGAGTTATGAAACACTGTGGGAGATTTTTATTTATCTTTTTTTTGTTTGTCAGTGCCACAGATTTTCCACCTGCTTTTTCCTCAGACGTTAAATTTCAGACGCAGTTTCCTCTACAGCAGTGATCTGTCAGCAGTGATAAATCAGGTGCAGCAGTGTTTTTGTGTGTGTTTATGTTTAATTTGAGCCTCTAAATGTAACTTTTGCGAAACAGCGGCCACTGTGGCCACAAGTGGCAATTATGTGATAATAGTAGATTCTAAAACAGCAACACTGCCATGAAGTTGAAAGTTAGCATCAACAAACTGACTTAGTCACACAGCAAATATCCTTTTAAAGTTTGTTAACATAAGCTAAAAATGGTCATACCAGACACACTCAGAGTGTGTTGAACTGGGCATGTTATTACTTAATAATTCAGCTTTTCATTTGCGAGAGTATTATTTCATTTGTTCATTTGCTGTTTAGACTAGCTATTTTCACGTAAAAATGTGAATTCAATGAGCCCCAACACAGAAGATTCATCTCATGGAATTTAGAAAATAAGGGCAAACACAATTTGAGTGTTTAGCGCTCAAAGAGGGGCAGAAAATCCTCCAAAATACCCTCCTGTTGGATATCCTACTGTTTGAGAGGTGGAGGTCGGCCCACTGGCAAACAGTTTAACTTTAACTAAGTGATCACTCTCAGCTGAACGGGTGGAAAGACTGGACTTTATAAATGTTGAGATGTGACCCTCAGTGACTCACTGGTCCGGCCTGGAGAGACTGGAGAGACTGGGTGGGTAAAGTATAATATCTGACAGGTTGTAAGTCAGCAGGATGCTACAGTAGCTCAGTGGAGGGCAAGCAGGCAGTAAGGGACCGTTTAATTTCAGATTTGTGGTCCTTCAGTCACACAAGTCAAGTACCAACCAGGGCCTGAATCTCTAAATTATTTGTAACACACATACAATGTGGTGTTCAGCACAGTGAAATACAACGTGCTGTATCTGTGCCAATGTTGCTCTTGTAGATAAGTTTTAAATGTAATTATTGCATAAATCAGTGTTTCGTTATGTTAATTTGCCTTACAACTAATTCACAAAAGCTTTTACAGTAGAAGCTCCCGCGGGACAAATAGCACAGACGGTGGTTTTATTTGAGTTCATGGATGATATCTTTAAATCATATTACAGGGGAACCAGTGAGGGTTTAGCTCCTCTAAAAGAGACCTGAGCCCCCCTGAAAACAATAAAAAGTTTGAGTTTTCGGGGGCCCTAAAAACTGATAAATTATCAACCATTATCTTTAGCATTTCTAATCCTGCAATGAATTAAAACATTTCAGAAAATAATTAAACTCAGCTTACAGTAAACTCCAATATCCATCCATCTGTAGTTTTAAATGTGTGCGGCTCTTTATCTTTAGACAGTAACACATATGACTTGATTTGTCTGGACATGTGCAGGGAGCTTTCTATGAAGTTTAGTGATACTAAACTGAAAGTTGATATTGAATCTTTGTTGTTATGTAAAAACCGTCATCAGTCACGCTTGAATTCCTGTTTAAGTGTTAATTTTATTTAACAATTCAAACAAACGGCAGGATGTTGCAAAATGCAGTGAAACCATGGTGTCCATTTGTACACGTGCCAGACTCTTTGGCTTCAACACATTATTCCACACTGAAGTTTTTTTTCAGTGCAAAACAGAAACACAGCAGCAGAGGTGGTGAAATCCAGAGGTCATAGCTCTGTTCTCTCTCTGCTCTGCATCACTGAAACCCCCCCAGGACCAGACATTAGCTCTAATTCTCCCTCCAATCACCCGGAAATGATTTACGGATGGGGCAACAACTGCATGCTTGGTCTCCATACCAACAGGTTTCCCAGAAGTCGTATTGTGCGTGTTGAATTTTTGAATTATTAGAAGGTTTGTAAGCTGCAGTTGATTTTCATTATGTCAAGTGAAGCAATATTATTGGTATAAATACTGGAAACATAAATTTGACAAATCAAAATTAATATGTCTTGAGATCTTTTAAGAATAAATTATGAGGAGTTTCTTTGAATTGCTCTCTCTTTCCCCTGTAATGTCTCACCAAGTTGGGAACTTCTTTCACAATCTATAGCTTTGAAAGAAATTCACCTTCCAACTTCTAATACTGATACTAGCAAGAGCCAGTCTCGAGGCTTGTGTTTGACCGGCCAGTTGAGTGCTTCAAACTCCTGAGCCTCCTGCCTCAGGAGCTGGGATGTTTTGGGGGGCAGGAACTAAAACCTGGGAACGAATAGATTCTTGTTAAAATGCAGTAACAAAAGTAGTGGCTTAAAAAGCTTCCTGTGTTCTTTGAAAAGATCTACCATTACAGGTAGTGAATCAGAACCTTAAAATCTGATCAAGGAACAACCAAAGCAGAAGGCAAACCAACCAAGAACAAAACAATGATTATCAAACAGCAGATCAGCGTACAGAGAATTATCACCTGAATCTGCATCTTTATAGTGAGTTCCAGCTCATTGTTTATTTGTCCGGCCCCAAATTTACTGTTTTGGTTCACTCTCAGCGCTCTCATCGCGTCATTTTTAGAGAAAAAGCTGTAAAAAGCCACCGTACACTACCTGCTCAGCAGCAAACAGCAGACAGACACAGTTAGAGACCAGCTGGTGAACATAGTGGAGCATTTAGCAGCTAAAGAGACAGATATTTCCCTGTGGAGGTGGTGGAGACCAAAACAGAGCTAAAAGAGAGAGAATATTGGACACAAACACGAATGATCATGTTGCTTTGTGTCTGCTGGACGTGGAAATAAGCAACTGTTTGCTAACAAATTCATCATATATATCAACTTAAAAGGTGATGATATGTCAGTGTTGTGTTCACAACTTTCCGCTGCCCCAAAGTGACCAACAGAATGCAGGTCTAATATTTATCTTGACAATGTCAGACATGTAATATTATTCTTATCAGCCTCAGCAAGAAGAATATATTGTTGATATGTGATAACTATCTGTGAAGGTTCTGCCATAATTTCGTGGTGTTTGGACATTAATCATATTTAGTCTGCATCCAACATGTCACTAACGTCTTCATGTCTGTTGATTATTG
The DNA here is from genome assembly GCA_003416845.1 of Oplegnathus fasciatus. Lineage (NCBI taxonomy): Eukaryota > Metazoa > Chordata > Actinopteri > Centrarchiformes > Oplegnathidae > Oplegnathus > Oplegnathus fasciatus. The sequence goes on along the minus strand of NTHP01000361.1, from coordinate 344,405 downwards.
TTAGTCCTAAAGGTGTGGGTTAAGTGTACTTGTGGTGGTATTTTTCCAATATCAGACACACCTGCCCTCCACCTGGTGGCACATAAACGTACTCTTAAGTGTATCATGAACTCCATCCAGTTGCAGTTCTTTAGTCCTGAAATGAACAGCATTAGAAATCTATTCCTATTCTCTACATTTTCAGTGTATATTCCCCATAGATGAAACCTTTAATTAAACATTAACATTAATTAAACATGGAAGAAGCCTGTTTTTTTATTTAAGCCTTGACAGTTGAATCTGCGAGCCTCAAGAGCTAATTTCTGCTCAATTTTACACATACAGTTCTTCAGTTTTTCCACACCATTAGTTCGGAGGACAGACGGCCTGGTGTTCAGCTCAGCAGTGTACTGATAGGACTGCAGTGTGGTCTGTACAAACTAAACTCAGTGGTAGCAGTTGTGTGTAATGGACACAAAACTACTGTGATTAATTAACACAACTTCAATAAATCTCTTGTCAGAGCTGGTGGTGTTTCCGGTCAACAGAACGTTATTATTGACACGCTTGCTTTCAGTTTCACTCAATCAAGATGCTGCTAACAAGCACAGATCTATACAAGTTCTTTTCAAGTGGAAGCTTGTTAAATCCTTCCTTTAAGGTTCTCTTTTTCATCATTTACCAATTCTATCTTTCTTTCATTTCTCATGACGATAATATTCCTCTAATGAGAACATGAAAAAACAGCATCATTCTACCTCAACACCCCCACTAAGCATCAACTTATGTATTTGGATTATTCGCCGCTTTCTTTGCTTCCTCAAGTTTATTGCTCAAACTGTGCAATGTTAATATGCTGATGTTTAGCAGGTATAATGTTTACCATGTTCACCATCTTAGTTTAGCGTACCAGCATGCTAATATTTGCTAAATAGCCCCACAAAATACAGCTGAGGCTGATGGGAATGTCATTAGTTTTTCATGTAATTGGCACTGGATGATAAGTCAGTTGATTAGTACAATTCATCGTGTGGGGAACATGAATGTTTGCACCAGATTTCATGACAATTGGTCCAATAGTTGTTGAGATATTTCAATCAAAACCACAAATGTCAACCTCATGCCAGAGATAACATCAGTGAATCACCAAAGTCAGTAGGATTCATCCTCTGAGAACCATGAATGTCTACAGAACTTGTGCCAATCCATCTAGTAGACGTTGCGATGTTTTAATGGCTAATTGACAAGTTTGATCTACTAGTGGCACTTCACAGGAAGTCAGGGAATCACCAAAATCAGTAGGATTCATCCTCTGGGGATCATGAATGTCTGTAATGAATTTGATGGCAATCCATCCAATCGTTGTTCAGATATTTCAGTCTTCACCAAAGACTGACCGGCTGACATTGCCATTCAGGGAGCCGTGCCGCTAATTCGGCTAAAAATGAATCACCACTGTTGGTCGTGACACAAGCTAAACTTCAGTCAGCTTCAGGCCACTCTGCCTCTCTGTTTTTCTTGCTGATCACTTGCTGCCTGCTCAAAAATATCAAGTATCTGAGAACATATGCATCCACTGCCTATGAGACATACTTTAATCATGCAAACTCCCAACCACAAGCTCAGTTTGATGTCTCCAGGCGGCGTTCGGCTGCATTTCTCACTCTTGTTTGGCTGCTGTCTTCTGAGAGTTTCACGACAATCTCAATGTGTCAGAGCCGGCAATGCTCCACAGTCCCCATCCTCACGCAAACCAAGCGTTTTTACAGTAATCTGAATATAACTGTCACCTCTAAACAGGGTGTTAATCTCAGCAGAACATGTAATTATAAAAATGCTCCCTCATCAGTTATTTTTTCATGACAAGTAGAAATTTTTTGGCCGTGATGAAATTGCTTCACTTTCACTCACAAAATCATGCAGTAAATATCCCAGTAAAATACAATTTGAATATTAAACAACGTAATCACACACAATTAGCAAGGGAAATGCTTGCTTATGGCTGGAGACATGTTTTATCATGATGAGTGACAGATAGGCATTAACACTTGGACTAGATGTGAATTTGTGAAGCTTCCAGATGAACAATTTAAATTGGAAATGCCTAAATTTTGCAAAAGTAATCTACATTCATGCAGTGGAGCTGCTTTTCCCAATACAGTTGTGGTACATTTCCAACAGCTCAAGATTCAAGGTTCAAGGTTTTTTTTTTATATTTGTCATTATAAAATTGAGAATTGCTAAATGAAATGTAGCCTTCACCATGCTACACACATAGAAAATGTATAAATAGATTTCAGATATTTAAATTAGAATAAAATATAAACAATAAAATGGAACAAACTATATAAAAGTAGCACTAAAGGAAGAAATAAAAAGGAAAACTAAATTATATTTACAAGGAATATGTACAGTTATGTATATATACAAAATACATACAAAAAATATTTAAAATATGAGTGCTTTAAATTATAGTGCAAATGGAAAGTTTGGTTTATAGTGGGAATGTGGTATGGTAATGTGCAAAACCAGAAAACATGAAAAGTTCCCTGTAATTCATTTATGGTGGAGTGCGAAGGATGAGGTGGTAACGTTACCTGTTAAGTGTTACCTGAAAATCCGAAACACCGCAAATATGCGCATATCGTATTGTCCCATAAAGTCGGCAGTGTTACCATGGTTACTCACAACAACTGTAATGCACGTTAGCGTTAGCTGTGTTGGTGTTTTGGTGCATGACAACAAACATAGTAAGAAGAAAATACAAAGAAAGATTAAAGCAAGTACTACAAGTCAAGAAGCATAAATGTAAAATATAAAAATTGACCATAAAATTTGAAAAAATATTATAAAAACAATAAAAATAAGAACAACATTTACAATATGACTGTCATTTAAATGAAAACGCTGTACAGTTTAGTGCAGGAATTACATATAAAGAATATTTGCAGTGTACCTGGCAACACTAAGGAACACATCATCATTAGCTGATAATTATCTGTAGGAAAAAGGTGAATTTAACAGTCGGCAAACTGAAAATGCAGAACATTAGATAAATGACTGATTCAAATACTGAAAGCAGCGCCGACTGCTGTAGGAGCTCATCAGTATTACAGTTCTTACCAATCAGGAACTGGTCCCTCATGGATACAGTGGAACCCTGTCGGTCATTCTGCTTCCTAATAAAAATGATAATTGATCCCGTTCCTCACCTCACCAGTGTCTCTGTGTGTGTGCTTACACCTTCTCAGACTCCCTTGAGCCCACCTACCAGCAGCTCCAGAAGATGAAGCTGGACAAGAGCCCGTTCGTGGTCGTGTCCGTCATCGGTCAGGAACTTCTGACCCACGGTTTCCACGGCGCCTCTGTCGTGGTGCTGGAGGCGGGGCTGAAGATTGGCACGTGCTCGCTGAAGCTGCGTGGATCCGTCTTCTCGGCGCTCAGCTCTGCGTACTGGTCTTTAGGCAACGCAGAGAAGAGTATGGCCTACATGCAGCAGGACCTGGAGGTGACGAAGACTTTAGGTATGGAAGAGGAGGAAGCGATGCAGTGTAGTGTGAACAAACTGTGAAGAAAAGCAGTTGTAATGAATGTCTCGTCCGCAGGTGACCAGTCAGGTGAATGCCGAGCTCATGGGAACCTTGGCTCTGCCCTCTTCTCCAAAGGCAGTTACAGAGAAGCACTGGCCAATCACAGAAACCAACTAGTGCTGGCCATGAAGCTCAAGGACAGAGAGGTACGTTTGCATTCATGTGTGTGAAAAATAGAGAATGTGCTCATGTATATTCATATGATAACCTAAGTTGTAAAGATCAGTCTCGGTTCAAGTGCAGCCTGATTTTAGTACATCATACACGTCCACAGAATGAAGGTTAACAAGTTCACGGGCGACGTATACAGACAACCTCCCAGCAGAGTCGGGACGTTACCAATATAGTTAAATTAGGGATGTCCCAATCAAGTATTTTGGCCCTGATCCCAATCCAAGTCCTTTAAATTTGGTCCCATCGATACTTACATTCATCTAAATGTTGATTAAATATGTATCTGACATATTGAAATGAATAAATCTGACACACCTTTTTTTTTTCACAAGCTACTTGATCCAAATACTGAAGGTCCTGGTTCAGAAATATTAAGTTTATAAGCTGAAATTATTGGAAGATTAATTGGGAGAATTGGACGTGACGCGTCCTTCCAGAAAGAAGACGTCTGTTGGGTTTGTTGGAACTAGAGAAACACTTGTGGTCGTACGGCGGTGTTACAGAGTGGAGCTTCTTCCCTCACAAAAGATCTTTGGCCTTTTAGAGAGCATTTTAACCAGATAACAGACAAGAATTATCGTTAATTAGCAACAGCTGATCCAACCTGCTGCTGGCAAAAAAATGAGAAGCTGCTTCCTGAATGTTTTGTACACTGATATGTTATTATAGATTAAGCTACTCAGCAGTATAAAGCAATTAAAGCTAGCTGCACCTTCACCAGCTGCAACATTAAAGTGATATGTACACTAATCTATCAATTATCAATTATAATCCAATAATATAAAATACATTATTCATGAAATTGGCCATTCTGCATAATGAGTGCTTTGACTTTTGGTACTTTAAGTATATTTTGATGCTAATACTTTTGTACTTTTACTTAAGTAAAGTTAAGCTGTGAGTACTTCTTCCACCTCTGATAATCAGGTGACTTGTGATGAGATGACGATTATTTGCTCGTGTCCTTCTGTTTAAGCACAGATCAATCAGAGAGACTTTACAGCAGTAAGAGTAAGGCACAGTATATATGTTGTCATAACCCGGCACCCAGGCTATGACAAATACAGGAATGGACACAGTGGATGATGGTAAATTAAAGGATTTATTGTAGTAAAGTAAACAACTAAAGAAATAACTACAAATGTGGAGTGTGTCAGTCCGTAACATCAGTGATGTAGTTGTGAGTGAGTGAACATAATGAAGTCAGAATCAGAATCAAATTTATTGCCAAGTAGGTTTGTACATACAAGGAATTTGACTTAATATATTGGTGCATGACATATAAACATACTATAGAAAGTAGAACAATATAAGGAAAAGGTGACAGCAAGTCAGAAGCATAGCTTAAATATGTAAAATAGACAATAAAAATATGACAAGATATTATAAAATAAAATAAAATAAAGATATAGACATAGACAATATGTACAATATGGCTTATTTAAATGAAAGAACTGTACAGATTTATGTAGTAATGTGCAAAATATTTGCCAATTATGTGCAAGAGTTCACAGTATTTGAAGTCAGTTGAAGAATAAAGAATATTTGCAATGTGCAAAGATAAAGTCCAAAAGATGTGCGTTAATGTAACACACTGAGTCAGGTGTGTTAATGTAACGTGTAGTGGGGGAGGTGGGGATAGAGTCAGTGTCAGTGGGGGTCCCGGGCCTTGTTGATGAGGCCAGCGGCAGATGGGAAGAAACTGTTCTTATGGCGTGAGGTTTTGGTCCTGATGGACCGCAGCCTCCTGCCAGTGTAGGAGTTGTAAAGCGAAAGCAAAGCAAAAACCAAACAAAGGCAAAAGTATGCAGACGCTGGATGGGATGAGTCCAGGTGAGAGAGACAGCCAGAGCAGCACTGGAGTTGGCCTTTTATTCCCTGGGAGCATCAGGCTCAGGTGCTCTGAATCTGGCTGTTTGCTGCAACTGCGTTCCTGTGGTACCTTCAAGGACACATAAGAAAACAGTAACTGGCAAACCATCCTTGCATCTCAGTAGTTAGGCAGGGGCCGTCACAGCGTACTTCCACATGTAGTATAGTGTTGATTCTTCAGGAAACTTGGCTTCCTACCTAATATGTTTAATTTAAGAGCCATAACCGTTATTCTACAGTATATATGATGCGACAATGTCAGCAGTTTATCCAAGACTGTGGATCTCTAGAGTTTGCTAAGATTACATCGTCATCACAGCCCAAACAAATCCAAAAAACAAACTTCAGATTTGATCTCATTTCTCTGCTACTTTAGAACATCTTAGTCTTCTTCCCTGACTGCTCTCTCTCTCTCTTGCTTTTCTCGAAAGCAGTTTTTCTTTGCCTCCGGGCCACAGCTAAACTCATCGGCTTTCTTCTGAAACACTTTGGACAGTTGTGAAAACCATAGTTAATTAGATTGCTGTTACAGATTAGACTTTGGCCCCTTTATGTCTCAAAACACAAAGTAAAGCTGTCAGGTTGTTTGTGTGTGTTTACCTTCGTTTAACTACTCCCATATGCTTGTGAGCGTTGTGTACATTGGTGTGTGTATACGTGTGTGTGCTGCTTTCTTAACTTTGCCAACATGTGACGCAGTGGGAATACACAACATGGTGTCATGGCAGATCCAATTATGTCTCGCTGGATTTAATATTTTGTTTAACCTCACGATTCTGTGCCTGTGGCGCGTTTTGTGGAAGATTTTATTGTCTCTTTAATATTGTACCAGAAATATAAACAACCTTGCATGTGTGTGTGTGTTAATCAATAATGTTGGATGTTGGCTATTCTTCGATCTTGTTTGCTGTCATATCAGCCGTATGTGCGGATAGTTTCATGTGTGCCAGAGTTTCAGTTTGTCCATAAATATCTGACTACTGTGCACCAGAATACGGCTCTGTTGTCAGTTTACAGCTGTTGACTGATCTTCCTCCTGTGAAGGTGTAAAATCAGTCATGGCGGGTCAGCTAGACTCAGTGAGGTTTATTTAGATTTTCTTTATTGTATGTTGTTGCTTCCTATTGGGTTTTGGTCTTTGACCTAGAAAAATGCAATTATTATTTCCCATTTTTCTGTGACGAGACAAGCTTGTGATTAGTGATAGGTGACATAAAATCTTTGATAAAATCTTCATGTTGTATATGTTATAAGGGCTATGCATGGACAGATATATTTCTTTTGTTTGCCATTAAGTAAATCACAGACCAATGTACAGTATGTTAACCTACATGACGATGTAATGTTTGGGGTCAGTTAGATTGCAGAGGGATCAGACTTTATAAAACTGTGTTAAAACATAAATCCAAATAGACTTATTTGGGATTTGGGAAAGGGTAGTACTGCGTAAAAAGCACTGTACACATCAATCACAGAAATAGAGCACATGAAAATCCACTATATTTAACCATGTTTCACAGCTGATGCATTATTTTCTTAGTGGATGTCTGACATGTGTCATTAGATCAAAATCATTTTTATAAGCAACTTCACATAATCTGTGAGTGCTGAAAAAAATCTTAATATTTCTGCAACTGTATGTGATGCTGGTTTATGTTGTATCTCTGTATGATGAGTTCAGATGAGCAGTGATGTTTCTTCATCTCACTCAGTTTGCCTTCAGGAAAACAGGTTCTCCTACGATGGCGACAGATATAGTTACTTGTATAGTTACGGGTTAGTTTACAGATTAAGGTTTTACATAAAAACAACAAAACGAAAACATATGACAAGTTTATAAAATATGACAAAGATTGTACAACAGGTTCTCAACCATTTGGCTTGCGACACCTTACAAAAAAATCACAGTCTATCTGGGGTCCCTTGTCCTGTTTCGGACCTCTGTGAGTTAGCAGTTCCACCAAAGAGTGTTTTCCCTTCTGAACTTCTCACATGGTTTCATTTCAATAACTGTTTGAGGCCTGAAGGTAAAATTGCGAGGACCTGACCTGGACAAAAAAGCACATATGAGAGAAAAGGGGCCCTGAGTCCGAGGTTGGGAACCACTGGACTAAACTAG
>NTHP01000361.1:318710-331921 GCA_003416845.1 Oplegnathus fasciatus | reverse complement strand
TTGTTTTGTCCACAACCCAAAGATATTCAGTTTACTGTCACAGAGGACGAAAGAAACCAGAAAATATTCACATTTGAGAAGCTGAAATCAGAGAATTTGGACTCTTTTTTAAAAAAAATGACTCAAAATGATTAATCGATTATCAAAATATATGGCGATTAATTTAATAGTTGAAAACTAATTGATTAATCGACTAATCATTGCAGCTCTGCTCTGATTGAGAGTGAGAGGCTGCTCCCAAACAGTACGCTGGACACGGGGACATGGAGATCCATGTGGGTACATGAGACCCTCAGAAAGAGGAGAAATCACAGGGAGTACCACCAGCTGGTCCAGGAGCTTTGCCTGGATGATGGTCGGTTCAAGGCTTATTTTAGGATGAGTCGGGGACAGTTTGACAATCTGCTGTCAATCATCGGGACTAGCATCACAAAAATGACCATTGCAGGGTGTCCGTTGGTCCTGCCAAGCTGCTGATCATTTGTTTACAGCAGGTTCTGTTTGTTTTAATGTCAACGCTATATTTGGCCTCTCAATCAATCCTATTGGACAATAGGAAAAAAACACAAATGACGTCAGGCGCTTTTCTGCTCTTAGTTAAAGTTTTTTCAACTCAAGGCGTTCAGAGCGCTCCTGCAAAACCGAGAGGCGCCCCGGGCGTCTAAAACGTGAGGCAAAACGCTTCCTGCTGATATAAAACAACTGGAGAAAGACGCCTCTCACTGCAAAAAACACCTCCTGTCTGATCACGGCCTTACGAGGTTTTGGCTGCTTGTATCCATCAAATTCTCATTTTTCCACTTACTGTTTGTGTACGGATCTAGCGAGACATAAGGTGTTAATGAGTGAGCTAAGAGCCAGGCTAGCTGTTTCCCCCTGTTTCCAGTCTTTATGCTAAGCTAAGCTAATCGCCTGCTGGCTCTAGCTTCATACTTCACGAACAGATATGAGGGTGGTATCAAACTGCTCCTTTAACTTTGGGCAGGACAACTAACGCAGCATGAACTCAGTACAGCCTTCATACTATTTGTTATAAAGGTTTTACATAACTTAATGAACTTTACCTTGAAGTGACCTCCTCTCCCTCCTCGCCCTTCGTATTTTCCCAGCTCTCCTCAGAAGTGTAAAATTAATATCTTGTGATGAATATTGTTATGGCAGTATCTAAAATGACTGGACAGGTGGGCCGATTATTGAGTCTTCCGGCTGTTAACTCAATAAGACGTTCAGCTTTATTATGACTGTGCTACGACCACTGTAATGTTCCTGAATGCTCCAGTGGACCATCACACACCGGTGGCTCGATATCGCACACACACTCGGACACACACACGGTCACTTAATATCGTGCAATTGCATCCTGGATCTAGAGAAGCCGGATTGAACACCTGTCAGTAAGACGAATGAGGGTTTGAGCGAGTCCATTTTAATGAAAGCAGCGAGCGACGAACAGGAACACAGTGTGTCTGCTTATATTTTCATCCATGCATCTTTATGTTCGCCTGTTCTGACACTTGGTTAAAGCGTCTGATGTAGTTTAGTCATGAATCCTGCTCACCTCGGAGCTCCGGATCGAACCCAGACGGAATAGTTTCTCTATCTGAGCTGGTGTGTGTGTTTCCTGTGTGTAAACGCACCACAGACGGAGTCGAATGTCTGTGTTGTTGTTGACAGACGATTATTGAGCTTCTCCTCCGCAGGTGCACAGCCTAAGGCGACTGACACATGGTCATCAACAGAAATCCATATCTCCTGCCGTGTGTTTGCTTTGCTGTGTTACATGTGTTTATTTGTGTGTTTCCAGACAGCACGCTTCCAAACAAAGACGCCGCCTGCAGAGAGCTGGACACAAAGAAGGCAACACCTTTATAATATAAGTCAGTCCGCTGTAACTGCTTTGCAATTAGTGCTAAAACAATTAGTCAGTTGACAGGAAATTAATAAGCAACAATTTTGGTAATCAATTAATCGTTTAAGTCATTTATCAAGCAGAAATCTGTCGGTTCCAGCTGCTCAAACATGAGAATTAGTTGCTTTTCTCTGTTTCACATCATTAAAACTTGAATCTCTTTGTGTTTTGGAGCGTTGGTCCGACAATTAAAGACATTTAAAAATCATCACCTCTGGCTCTAACACATGGTGATGGCCATCTTTGACATTTTTGTGTTTTTTAGATTGATTAATCAAAAAGTAACTACCTTTGTGAAGTTTATGATGTTGAATTTGTGTTGAGAGCGTATCAGAGTTCATCAAATTAATTTGTCACTGTGGTACGTTTTGAGGCTGTATTTTGGTATGGATTGTATTATGATAAAAGGTGTTGTTTGTATTGTGAAATGTTTCACATGGGGGCTATTTCTCCACTACTGCCCCCCCTCAGTATTGAGGCCAATACTACTTACTCCAGTGAAAATCAGATTTCTAATACACTTATACACTTAATGCTGCATTCACAAAACATCAGCAGAACTGGAAGAACTCACTATTCCAACTTATTCTCGATGGTACAACAGATAAATCTGTCATGACATCCTCGACTGAATGTAGCCACTCGTCTGTGCTCGTATTTGTTCTTCTGCTTCGTCTCACTTTGGTGTCATTTATCTCTTCCGTAAAGCGGCTATAATCGATATATTAATCATAACAATGACAATTAACAATTAAAATGACAATGTGAAAACAATGTGAAAGAGGTCAGGAGACCAGAATCCCATCACAGGCACTGTGATTAACGTTTGCCTTTTTATTATCTGTAACGACGATCTTTCCAGAACTGTAACTACACATTGTTGCCGTGCACAGATGTCATAGAGAAGGAGAATTTTTAAAATGGGCATAAAAAACGTTGCCATCATTGAACGTAATCCTGTGTAGCTGCAGAATTGAATCAAATCAATGTTCAGAGGTGGAAGAAGTATTCAGATCTTTTACTTAAGTAAAAGTAGTAATATCACAGTGTAGAAATACTCTGTTACAAGTAAAAGTCCTGCATTTAAAATCTTACTTAAGTAAATGTATAAAAGTATCAGCATCAAAATATACTTAAAGTACCAAACGTAAAAATACCCATTATACAGAACATTTCAGAATAATGTATATTATTACTGCATTATAATGAGTGATGCATTAATGTGTTCATCACTTTAATGTTGCAGCTGGTAATGGTAATTACTTTTATATACTGCTGGGTAGCTTCATCTATAATAATACATCATAATTTATTAGTTGATTTATATGTTGTATCGATAATCAAAATCTGCAAAGTATCTAAAGCTGTCAAACAAATGTAGTGAAGTAAAAAGTACAATATTTACCTCTGAAATGTGGTGGAGTAGAAGTCTAAAGTGGTTTAAAATGGAAATACTCAAGTATAAATACCTCAAAACTGCACTTAAATACAGTAATTGAGTAAATGTATTAAGTTACTTCCCACCACTGATGATTTATCAGAGTCACGGGGTCTTTTGGCATCTTGTCTTTGAATATATTCACATAAAGGTAGTTGATGGAAACACAAATTTACTTATTTTGCCAAACTGGTGGAGGAGTTTGTTTGTTCCTGGCTCAAAAAGTAGCTCGTTATCACACCAACATATAACTCTCCTCGTTCTGCTTCCTGCTTCCCCTCCTCCCTCCGTCCTCCTGTCCTGCCTCACCTCTGTATGTACTGACTCAGACTTTCAGTCTCTCAGAGTCAAACCAACACGAACCGAGTTAACTCAGCTCTGTCATTTCCCCCTGACGCAGCAGGAGAACTCATTTCTTCCTTTAGCCCACGCTGAGGGTGAAAAGCCCCTATTTTTTGGGTGATTGAGCGTCGCTTTTCAAAACCTCCTGCATCTCTCCCGGACAGTTTATCGAGCAGAGGATGCACTGTCACCACTAATCTTTCTATTCCTATTCGTCTCTCCTCTTCTATTTCCATGAGTTAGATTTGGAGATCCATCTTTTCCCTCCTACACCTTTTTACTCTTCTCTCTTTTTACCTGCACAGACTCTCCTAATGAGATTTGGTGCTTTTCCTGCAACATTATATAGAAATACAGTGTAATGACATTTCGAATATTATGATTCTTTCATTTTATGTTTCTGCAAAATGACAAGGGTTGTCTGTCTCGCCATCTTTTTCATATATATATGAACACAGACATAAACAACACACACACACTGTGCACCGGCTCACAGTCCCAGACACAACATGATTGGATTTTTTGTGTGTTTTCTCGTGCAGGGGAAACATTGTGTCCTTGAGGGAAATCAAACACTCGTCTGGCCGGTTGACTGTACACACAGAGGCCTCCTCGTCATTTATTAAATCTCCCTTTCCTGCCTTGGCGATGTGTCAACTGGATTTTATGTGTTTACACTCATCACTTTGCTGGGAATTGGGATTTCAGTGGACGCGTGCCGTCGTCTTTCGTGAACACACACACACACGTACAGCAAGACACACATGACCAGAAATGAAAAGAGCAGGGCGTCCTGATGTTAATTAGAAGCGGTAAATTCCACTAAAGGTCAGTTTGGCTGTTATCAGTGACAGTTTTTAGCCTTCATTAAGGCTCTGATTTAAAGGAGCGTGCTACGTGTCTTATCTATTTGTCGGCGTTTGAACTGAAGGATCAGTTTTTCCTCACTAACTTCACATTGTAGCAGATATCAGATCCTCTCTATTAAAGGTACCCTGTGGAGTTCATTTATGCTGCTTTATACCTCTACTATTTATTTCTACTATTTCTATTTATTTGACGTATTTTTATCGTATGATAATGTGTTGCTAAAGATTTAACTCGTGGTTCACAACCTTGTTGACTTGTGACCTCTTACAATGAAACTGTGTCTAGTTGGAGCCTCTTGTCACGTTTCAGACGTCTCTGAGTTTCACCAAAGAGACATTTCCTCTCTAAACTTCTTACATGGCTTCATGTAAATAACTGTTTGAGGTACAAAGAGGTAAAATTATCCAATATTTTATTAAAAGGTAAGAAAGAAAGTCCAAATCATGAATCCTTTGTGTATCAGAACTGAGTTTTTTCTTCCTCTCCCATCAACCATCTCTTGACCCCTCAGATTTATCTGGTGACCCTTTGGAGGGGCCCGACCCCTAGGTTGGGAACCACTGGACTAAACTAGCTAACTGTATATAAAGTAGTTCAAACCAGCTCCACCTGGAGCAGCTCCAACAGAAACATGCTGCTCTAACATTGATGCTTCAGTGTCAACAATCTAATAATGTCACATAAAATCAGATGAGAATACTTCTGTACTTTTACTTCAATAGGATTGTAAATGCAGGACTTTTACTCATAATGGAGTATTTTTACGTTAAGGTATTGGTACTTTTACATTTCATTTGTCTCTTGAATGCTCACAAAGATGCACATGTGTTAATTTGCTGGAGGAGATTTTTATGTGTTTTTATGGGTCATAAAAAATGAGAATTGGCTTCATCCATATTTGTACTTTTGTTTTTAAATAATATGATTTAACTTTCTATGACTTTCTTTTTTATTTTGCTCACTCTCCAGTTTCAGTTGAAGAACTCACTCCTCTGAATCCAGGCGAGGAAGAGAGTGCGTTTGGGATATAAATGAGTAACGAACATGCTAATAACCCCTCTTTAATAATTCATAGCTTCTTCTCCTCCTCTCTCTCACGTTCTTTAAACTTGCAAACATTTCATTATAGTCTGCGACTTATTCTTTGCCGTCCCTCATTGTGTGCTTTGAAAGGTCAAAGTCATATTTTAATTTTTGAGTCTGCTGGTGTGAGTCTGCGTGTCGCTGACACGAGAGTGTGCGACTGCTGTTCGTGTTCATTCGGCCTCTGACTTAATTATTGTCACTGTGATCGCATCAAGGAGATCGTTCTTCCAGCGAGAGTCTATACCTCCGGACAGGGTTTATTGATAATTACATCACACTGTGTGTTCACACATATAAGCTGTGTTCAATCATTATCGCTGGTGCCACGTTTCCTGTTTCCTGTGAAGGAAATAAGGCTGTTGGAGGTGTTTCAGACTGTCCTCCCCACCAACACATCAACTGTTTCTGGGACACTGCAGGCTTTAATAGATCATTGGAAGAGTCATTTTTTCATGTTTCCAATCCAACTTTTCCAACTTTTGGAGATTGTTTCCTAGAATCTTTATAATCAATTAAACAACAATAAAATTGTAGAATTATGCAGTTTGCACCAGTGTGAAGTGGAGAAACGAGTCTACAGTCATGGCTCATGGGCATGTCATTAGTTTTGCAGGTGTTTTTTAAATTTTGATTCTGATGATGGCGCTGGAGGAAAAGTCACAGGATCACCAAAGTTATTACATTTCTACGGAGCCCCTGAGTGATCACATCATATATTTTTTTTCTAGTTTGTGCGCTCGTTTTACTAAACCGTGCGCACGTTTTGTTGATTATGGTGCTCATTTGGTAAAACGTGTGCATGAAATACTCACTAACACACAATGTACTCACAGCCCACAGTGTCATAAAACCTAAAGGACAGGAAGGACATTTATTTTATTTATTCACGTCATTATGGATAGGGATTCAATAATAAAGTTTTATTTCAGTTTGGGGATGTATCATGGAGACATATTGTCAACCCTTGCTAATTAAGGCATTGTTATTAGTCAGAGCACCTTAACACAGACATCCCTACTTTTGAGTATGTTATGCACAGGATTTAAGTATTTCATGTGCACGTTTTACTACAGGGGCTCCGTACATTTCATCCTGAGGGGAACATGAATGTCTGAACCACATTTCATGGCCATCCATCTAATAGTTGTTGAGATATTTCAGTTAAAACCACAAATGTCAACCTCATGGTGGGACTAGAAGAAGAGTCAAGGTATCATGATTGTCAATAGGATACATCGCCTGGGCCCCATAAATACCTGTATCCATCCAGTAGATGTTGAGATATCTCACAGGATAAATGAAAGCTTTGACCTGCTGGAAGTGGTAGAGGAAAAGTCAGGGGATCACCAGAGTCATTAGGGTTCATCCTCTGGGGAACATGAATGTCTGTACAAACTTTCATAGCAATCCATCCAGTAGTTGTTGAGATGGACCAAAGTGGTGGACTGACATGGCCATCCATAGAGCCACATCGCTAGCGTAGCTGAAAAGGATGCTGACAGATCTTTCACAGATAATGATGTTCTTTAGCGTCTCCACTCCCTTAACAATGATGCTCAGTCACAAAGTTAATTCTTCCCAGCGCAGGTGTAACGTATAACATTAATGATGACTCCGCTCCTGATCCTAAAATCTGTTGTTTACTGTGGATTGTGTGGCGTTCCCACAGGAGCTCATTTGAATTGAGAAGCTGGATCAGAAATGTAGGTGGCAGACTGACATCTATTGGATGTTGTTCATTAACTGATGATGGTAAAACTGAGGCTTCATCATCCAGCAACAGACCTCCGTAAAGATAGAAATGTTGATGCATGTAATTAATGTGAAAATTTAGTGTTTATTCCTTTGCCAGTGAATGCATCAGAACTGCCAGAAGGACTATTTTATATTTGTCTTGTTACATACCATTTATATACTCTTTCCATCCAATGAAATATGTTAGAATCCAGAAAAGTCTCATGATCAATTTATTTTGATTTAAATGTGTTTATTGTACATTGTCCAATTGCAAAATCATATTGTGTAACACTTGGAATTTATTTTACTTGTGTCGATACAGACTGTGGTGCTCTTGTCTCCATTTTTCTGGTTAAGTTGAAACAGACTTGCTCAGACCGGGCGTATATTTCCCATGACTCCTCTGACAGAGCTCCGATCAATACCAGTAACCTTAAGATTAGTTAGCAAATGAGTAGGCAGGTTTCAAATTACTAAAGCAAGAGCAGGAGTGCGGCGACCATTTCTCATTTGTCTAATCAGAGAAACAGTGCGTACAAGAGGGAGCCGACACAATCTGTGTGTTTTAATGCACGTGTGAAGACAACAACGGTGTGAAGCTCTCGTCATGATTTGCATGGTATTATGCCTGGAGAGGCCCTGTAATTAGCAGGAAGAGCGGTGCTAGAAATCATTAGGCGGCTCAAAGTGCTATTAAAGTGTCTTATGTGTGAACTAAAACAGAGTAATAATAGAACTGCAAGAACCTGAGTGGTGGCGGCGCAGGGTGAGGCTCTCTCAGCAGGGTCTAATAGGATGTGAAGGATTAGCTTTCACTCCTGAAGCCTCCAGTATGTGTCAATCTTCCAAGGGCAACATTTCCATTTGTGACGGGAATTTACTTTTACATTCTCTCCGAACAGTGTCCTCTTACTGTCTGACCGCCATAATCCAGATTTAGAGAGACTCCAAATGCTGATTCGCTCATCAAGGTCGCCCTCGATTGTTAAAGGGATAGTTAGGTTTTTTTGAAGTGGGGTTGTATGAGGTCCTTATTAATAGTCAGTGTATCACCTACAGTAGATGGCGGTCGGCATGCCCCCAGTTTGGAGAAGCAGCCGGAGTACCGGCACGTAAGCTAAGCAATGTACTGCTGTGGACGGGGTCAGCAGCAAAACGTATTTTAGCCACCTAAAAAAAGGCCACACCAAAAAAAACCTATATCAGATTGTTGCCTGACTACAGCAGCTGGAACAGTCTATTGTTGGGGAGGCGAGGATCCTTCATGATCCTACAGGCTCTGGAGTGCAGTTCCAGTAGTGCGTTCGGCCCTCCTGTCCTGAGCGGAGCTGTTGCCAAACCAGGCAGTGATGTTTCCTGTCAGGATGATCTCTACAGCTCCAGAGTAGAAGGACTGAAGGATCCTCAGAGAGACTCTCAATTTCCTCAGCTGCCTGAGGTGGTAAAGGCGCTGCCGTGCCTTTCTCAGCAGAGTGTCTGTTTGTGCTGTCCATGTCAGGTCCTCTGGGACTCCCAGGTATTTGAAGCTACTGACCCTCTCCATGGTAGTCCCATTAATCCTCAGTGGCGTGTGCGTCCTCTGTTGTTGTGCTCTCCTAAAGTCCTCAACCAGCTCCGTGGTTTTAGCGACATTCATGAGTAGGCTGTTATCCACTTCCTTCAGATAGGCCTTCTCATCGTTGGCGGAGATCAGGCCCCCCCACCACTGTGTCGTCAGCAAACTTAGTGATGACAGGGAGTACAGCAGGGGACTGAGGACGCAACCGCGGGGGGGATCCTGTGCTCAGGGTGAGGGAGTTGGAGGTGTGTCCTAACCCAGGGGGCCTGGCGGTCAGGAAGATCCAAGCACACATTTATTTAATAAATTTAGTTCCCAGTTACTTTACAGATTCAGATTTTTTATACAAAATATTATCAACAAATAAGATATTACATATTATCGTAGATTAAACTACTCAGCAGTATATAAAGTAGTTAAAATGAACTCCTTTGCCAGCTGCAACATTAAAGTGATGAACACATAAATGCATCAATAATTATAATACAATAATAAAACATTCATTATTCTGCATAATGAGTACTTTGACATTTGGTACTTTAAGTATATTTTGATATTAATACTTCTGTACTTTTACTTAAGTGAGATTTTGAATGCAGAGATCTGAGTACTCCTTCCACCGCTGACAGTGTTATTATTACAGATATGAATGACCAAATGACCAAAACTACTAAAAATAACACCCAAGTTGTAATAAACTAGAATTGTTGTCAGTACAGCATTATGTATTATTTGGTATTGGGTTTTTAAACCCTGAAATCAAAGCTGCACTTCAGTTTTTTGTGTGTATGTGGTTGTTGTTTACTGGGACTGGGATGGATTTGTGCCTCTCTGTGCTGGGCTCTGGATACTAACCAGTGCATGTTTGTGTGATTTCAGGCAGCGTCCGATGCTCTCAGCAGTCTGGGCCATGTGTACACAGCTATCGGTGACTACCCCAACGCGCTGGCGAGCCATAAACAGTGCGTGCTGTTGGCGCGACAAACCCAGTGCCAGCTCTCCGAGGCTCGCCAACTGGGCAACATGGGCGCCGTGTACACAGCACTGGGAGACTTCACCAACGCTGTTCAGTGCCACGAGCAGCATCTGGACATCGCAAAGGTACGGCACTACATTTTATGATGTATAACGGAAAACTTTGTACCCCCTAAACTTTTTGGGCAATTTACAGCCTTGTTCCCACAGCGTACGTTTCAATTTATCCAAGCAGTTTTTATTAGTCCAATGAGATCAACCTTAAAGGATAATATTTTTCTTACTGTCAACAAATCCCATGAAAACCAACAATGAATTGATCCGACTCACTACTATTTGCCTATCAAAGCCTGATATTTCATATTACTCTGTGCCATAGAGCTCCATTAATGATCCTAGGACACTGTAGTTTATTTTGACTCAATCCCACAAACACCGTCCTGCTGCCCCAAATATTCACTAGAGCACCAAATGTGGATTAATCCGCCGCTGAAAATAGTCCCCAACAAATGCACTATTTCCTTTGGTTTGAGTAACGTTTGCTGACATGCTTTTTTTTAAAGATGAAACTATATATTTGTGAGATGTTTTTAAAGGAGGAATGAATGGGCTTGGGTCTGAGAGCCACAGAGATGAGAAGGAAGTCCGAAAGTATTAAGTGACGGACTAACACATTCTCAGTTTTGGTGTCTTCACAGGATTTGTTGATAGCAACGTAAACGTAGAATACTATATCACCACTTAACATCATAATATCTTAACTTAAAGAAAGGCATGTGATTTTCGTCTGAGGGTAGCACATTAAAAATGAGTTCGGAGGTTTCCATAACAGCTATAACAACAATGCTGACAAACTTCACAATGTCTTGAAGGTCTGTTGTCTTGAGTGATTGATTGATTGATTGATTCATGTATTCGTTCAATTATTTGGCTGCCGTGTGGAAAAGTATCCATATATTCACAGGGAAGATGTTGTTGCACAAACAGGCTAAAAATGGATATCCCATATAGACCTGTAAGCTAGAGGCACTGATTGAATATAAAGCAATCCGCTACATTCAGTAATTGAATTTAGGATTATTATGGAGAGAAGCGTAATTTGTATTTCAGGACTTTGATAAATCCAAACAGGGGCTGTTTGGGGGGTTTTGCAGCTGCAGTTACATCTCTGCAGCAGCAGTTTTTATAATGTTGTTGTTTGTATTTTAGCACATCTATCATTTGCTGACTGCAGCCTTTTATAACAAAGTTGTTGCATATTTCCCAAAGAACAGAATGTGTATTCAGGACACTGGCTGTTAAGTCTGTAAATATTTGAAGCACCACAGTGCAGCTCTTCATGCAAATGTTACACGAACAAACACAACAAAAGACAACAATCTGTGCACATTTCACTTTTTATGTTATTTTTCTGGGTGAAGTGCAAAATTGCGAGCTAGCCAGCCACTGGAGCCAACATCCTCTCACTCTTTGCTTCCTCTCTTCACACACTAATTGACCATCTGTTGACAATTAAATTTGTACCAGAACAAAGGTTCCCTAATTAAAATCATCTGACTACTGGAAGTTTATAAAGTTATTTTGTTTTGACAGTTTTGGTCTCTTTAGCTGGAAATGTTGCAGCTTGTAACACAAAACAATTTCCATCTGTTTGATACAGTATGTGTTGGCTCCTTCTTTCTAAACAGGAAATCTGTTTTTGGTTTTAGTTACATGGTCCTTTGTAGGAGCACAGATTCTAAATGAATTTAATTGTCTGAGATTAATTTCAAGCTTAATTAGCTTCTAAAGTCTGTTTTTTAATGTCCT
The DNA here is from genome assembly GCA_003416845.1 of Oplegnathus fasciatus. Taxonomy (NCBI): domain Eukaryota; kingdom Metazoa; phylum Chordata; class Actinopteri; order Centrarchiformes; family Oplegnathidae; genus Oplegnathus; species Oplegnathus fasciatus. Next base: position 320,197 of record NTHP01000361.1, on the reverse strand, counting down.
AATGCAAAAGTACCTTTTTGCATTACTTGAAGTCAAGTATGCCTCCTGATAAAGAAGTTATTTTTTTGAGGGAAGAATGGCATTAGTAATATCTGATCTTTGAGGACGTGGGACACTGAGTCGGCTCAGCCAGTAAGAGCAAATATAAAATTGCACCACGTGCAGTAATAGCCACAGTGGTGGGTTTCTGAGTAACGGTATAATGATGATGTCTTTGGCAGACTTTGGAGAACCGGCGTGAGGAGGCGCGAGCGTACAGCAACCTGGGCAGTGCCTACCACTCTCAGCGGGACTTTGACAAGGCGATTTCATACCATACACGAGTCCTGGAGTTGGCACAAGAGCAGGGCGACAGAGCGATCGAGATGAGGGCATATGCTGGTCTGGGGCACGCTGCCCGGTGCATGCAGGTTGGTATAAAACCCTTTCAAGACATGTTACCTGAATAACTAAACCACACCGGGGTATTCTGCCATTCTGTATGTTCTATGTGCTGTTTATAATGTGACAAATAAATGAATGAATGATGCATTTTTTCCTGTGATCCTCAGGACCTGGACAGGGCCCGTCAGTACCACCAACACCAGCTAGAAATTGCTCAGGAGCTGCAGGACAGAGCCGCTCAGGGACGAGCCTCTTCCAACCTGGGTAGGCCTATCTAACCACTAATGGGTTACTTGGATGGAAGTCATGTAAATGTGTGTGTATGTGTATTTTATGCGGTGATTTTTGAGATATCTCTCTGTTAGAATTTGTTTGATGGTTTAAATTCTGAATATATAACATACTGTAACTAAATAAGGTGCAGGAAGTAGTGATATACGGTAGAATAGGTGATGGAAGCAACTTTGTCAGTATTTGATGTGGAGTTTGGACGTCTTTAATCAGACTCATGTCACTGAACATGTTCTTTGGACTTATTTTGTTGGAAATATTTGATTTACTACATCAGTGTTGAGGCCTGGTCACACCAGAAGGTGGCACAGCGAGGCTTGGTGACGTAGCGACTACTCGCAGCGCTCGTTGATGAACTCGGGTGAGGGATGTACAGGATCCAGAATTTTCTGCTACGCCCTTGGTTAAGATATACAAATAAATCTAATTAACTTAAAGAGACACTCTAGGACATCACAAAAAAAAGATTTTCTGACATGTAGCAGCAGTAGAGTGAAGCGATTAAACTGTCATCTCGTGACTACATTGATAAAGTGATGCATCAGCAGGTGACTGATTGATCACAATGTGCGTTTGTTTCCCAGTAATTTATCAGAGCTGCGTGTCACAACGCTGGAAAAAAACAACAACTTCTGAGTTTTAAAAAGTTGGAAAAAGTAGAAACAAGCAGCCCAATCGGTCACAATCAGATGCTGATGTGAGAAAAGACACAAGGCTGAAGTTAGTCTGATCAAATCAGTTTTACCCAGTAGAGTTTGCATCGAGCTGAAGTAGCTTTAAAGTTCGTATTGATCACCTGGACTTCATCAATG
>NTHP01000361.1:269068-280824 GCA_003416845.1 Oplegnathus fasciatus | reverse complement strand
GAAGTATTCTCAGCTTCATGTAGTTAAAGTATCAGTAGTAAAGTTCTGGTTGTGACTGATATCTGATTCTATGTGACATTATTAGATTGTTCATACTGAAGCATCAATGTTAGAGCAGCATGTTACTGTTGGAGCTGCTCCAGGTGGAGCTGGTTTGAACTACTTTATATACAGTTAGCTAGTTTAGTCCAGTGGTGCCCAACCTAGGGGTCGGGCCCCTCCAAAGGGTCACCAGATAAACCTGAGGGGTCGAGAGATGATTAATGGGAGAGGAAAGAAGAAAAAAGTTCTGACACACACATTTATATTCATATTTTTGACTTTTCTTTAATCTTTGATTTTCTGTGACATATTGGATCAGTTGAGCCTCGAACAGTAATTTAAATGAAACAGCTCCAACTTCTAGCTAGACAGTTACTAGTACTGTCTAGCTACTACCTGTATTTTATAAGATTATTATTTGTTTTTTGTGTAAAATTATAATCTAAAAATAGTAACTATAGCTGTCAAATGTAGTGAAGTAAAAGGTACATATTTCCCTCTGAAATGTAGTGGAGTAGACGTATGAAGAAACATAAAATGGAAGTACAGTACGAAATATTACTTGGTATACTTGACTAAATGTACTTTCCACCACTGGTTCATGCCAACATATTCACATCTGAGCAATGCATGTGTGTTGTTGTCACTTCTTGTCCTAGTTTTCATCAGATATGGACATTGGATGTTCTGTTCTGGCCTCATCTGTACCCTGCTCCTGATTGGCTAAAAGACTTTTAGTCATACAGCTAAAAGTGAAACATTATTCATCTTTCATCATTTCTCATATCCAGCTACTTATTTGTCAGTGACAGGGAGCTTGTTACATCACTCTCCCACATGGTTGCTTTATTGCATTTTGCACGACACCTGAGATCCTCCATACCATTTGTGGGTTTCGTCAGGTATCATTAACACGAGCAAGTCATTATTCATGCATGGCTGAGCGTGCAGTGACTCAGAACCAACAGTTATGCAGAAATAAACCACTAAAGTTCTGTTTCCTCTTCTCTCATACCCACCTCACAAAGGCGGTTAAAAGCATGGTGGGAATGGTAAGTGTCTCATGATGACTTTGCTGACTTGAGTTCAAAGAAAAAGTAAGACTGGTCAAAGCAGGCCCACAAAGATAAGAACACTACTGGACGTTTTCGTGCACGAGCCTCATGTTTTATTTGAAAGATCGTATCATAGCTGTTCTCTCTTTTCTCTCTCGTTCTTCTTTTTCATCATTTTGGCCTCTTTCCTCTCCAAAGCTTCACCAGGTGCTGGTGCAGTTGCAGTCGGGCGACAAAGAGCAAGACTTTTCACTGGCTCCCATTCAGGTGTCGATAAGTGTGCAGCTCTGGAGGCTTCCAGGCTGCCACGAGTTCCTGGCAGCGCTCGGTGAGTCATCAATAAACTAAACCAAGTTTCACTTTTATTTTGAAATGAAACTAACTGCTACAAACAGCTCAGACTAGATAACACTACATGTACAAAATGGAAGAAATGTGCAGATCGTTTACTTTAGTAAAAGTAGCAATACCACACTTTAAAAATACTCCATTACAAGTAAAAGTCCTGCATTCAGAATTTTAGCGAAGTAAATGTACAGAAGTATTATCATCAAGAGTAAAAGTACTCATGTACAGATTGTCCCCTTAAAGAGTTTTATTTATATAGTGTTCATTTATTATTGACTTACTGGTACCACTCTCTAATTAGGTATACTTTATGAGAGGTTTTTAAGTTATTTCAATAATAAGGCTTTATTACTGGTTAATACATCATTTATTAATACTTAATAGATTAATCACAAGTCATTATCAAGGACAATTTTTGAGTAGCCTGGTTGAAAAACATCCATTTTGCTGGTGAACACCCTCCTCCAACATTACTCACTTTTTTAGCTTTTTAATCAGGAAGACTGCTCCAGTGAACCGTTCAACTATGTACCTACTGGAAAGGTCCTGCAGGACGTCTGGTCCTAAATTAATTTATTAACAACTTACTAAAACAACTGCAGACTTCATTTATAAACACTGTGGAACAAATGCCTTCATTAAAAAGTGGTACGCAGCATTTTAGTGTTGTAGCTGGTGCTAATTTGAACTCATTTATATGCTGTTGTCTAGTTTAATCTTTAATAATGCTTCATATTTTGCATGTAAAATCTTAACCTCTAAAGTACCCACTTGCTATAGCTTTCAAATAAATGTAGTGGAATAAAAAACACAACATTTCCCTCTGAAATGTGCAGGAGTTAGAAGTGTAAATTAGCTTAAAATGGAGATAGTAAAATAAAATAAAAGGACCTCCAAATTGTACTTGAGTAAATGTACTTAGTTGTATTTCTGCACTGCCTCTCTCAGGTTTCGATCTTTGTGAGGTGGGTCAGGAGGAGGTCGTGCTGAAGACTGGAAAGCAGGCCAGCAGACGCATCATGCATTTTGCCCTTCAGTCTCTTCTGGCACTCTTTGGTGAGAATAATGCAGAACTTCAGACTTTTCTCCAAAACTAAATCCTGTTAAGTCTTTTTCTGTATTTAAACCTAATACTTGCACTCATTCCGTCTCCTTTTTTAGACTCCACAGAGCTTCCCAAGCGACTGAGCATGGACAGTTCCTCCTCCCTGGAGTCCCTGTCGTCCTCCCAGTCAGCCTCCCAGCCACACTCCTTACCCCTCTCTTTTGGCTGCTACCCACCCCAGCCCTCCTTCTTGCCCCCAGTCTGCCCGGACAACCTCTCCTGCGACGCCATCTCCGTCTACAGCCTCAGCTCCCTCGCCTCCTCCCTCAGTTTCCTCTCCCGACCTGAGCCCGCAGGAAGTGACATCATCAGCCAGCGCTCCCATCAGCAGGACCCAGAGAGACTTCGCGGGGGAGGCGGCCTCTACGCCTCGCACCGCCAGTCAGGCGGCCTGCCAAGATGTCGGCTGACCAATCACGGGGGAGGATTAGCAGGAGAAGGGGAGGAAGAGGAGTACGAGGGGTACTCCATTATAAGCAGCGAGCCGTTAGGACGAGGGAGGAGGGAATGTGACACGCTGCCACTACCTGCAGGACACAGGCACAGCAGAGGGGGTGCTGGGAGAGGATCTGCCAGGGCTCATGGGTACCCTATTACCATTTCCTCCAAGGGAAGCATCAGCACTCCAACGTCTCCAATTAAAGCTCCACCGCTGCCCCCAAAAGTTCCTGCCAGCCCCAAACCCAAGCAGGAAATGTAAGTTCAGTGTTGTTGGTCAGAAAGAATCATGTGATCCTTTCCAAAATACAAAAGTGGGATAAGCCGCTGTGAATTCCCATGTCAACGTTTTTTTAGCCACGTTAGCGACATGTCTCTAGTAATGGTCTGTCCGCCACTTTGGTCCACACTGAAACATGTCAGCAACTACTGGATGGATTGGCACATCATTTTTTGGTGACATTCATAGTTCCAAGACAAAGTATCCCAAACAGACTCCCTTTTCCTTCCTTGAAATGTCAGGATAATTGGTGGGATTTCCTCACAACAGCAATTCTTTCTTGCTTTTTGGCTCCTAAATACTTCAACACGGTTTAACATAGAAACTAAATTCAAACCTCAAAATGTGCAGCTCACAGAGGACATTATCAGAATTACTTTTAGTGTTTGTATCTTTCATACTTTCCGAAATATTTAACGTTTTTCGTGAATGTTCAGAGTTAGAGTGAGTGACATCACACGCAGAGTGGGGCTAAATTGTGAATGTCTTCTTAAAACTGTCTCTTCAACTTCAACTTACTCCCACCATCTTCACTCTTCACACTTCATTTTTCATCAAAACGTAGAAAAAAATGTCCTCTTTAAAAAAATGTAACTGTGGAAGCAAACAGATTTACACATTTTGAGCTACAAGCCTCAAAGTGACAGGAGCGCCGTCCAACTGCCCCGTTGACTCCAATGTTAACTGAGACCAGAAGTTTCAGGAGCAAAACAGAAAAAGGGACTTTTTTAGCTCGCTGTATTTCCCACATTTTTCACACCACAAACTGGTATTTTACAGCAACGCGTTCAGCAGAGTCCACACTCTCTCCCGATGTAAAAATCCAGGCAATAGGATCTACGTCATTTTGAGTAACTGGAGTTTGAGTGGCGCCACTCAGCTTAATCTCTATTAGATGAACTGTCTGACCCAAGATTCAAGATTCAAGATCTTTATTGTTAAGTGCACAACAAATACATAGAAGCAGTCGTTGGCAATGAAATTCTTAAATTTCAGGCTCCCTCCAACAGTGCTCAAAAATATGTATAAAGAAAATCACACACGCAAAAGCAGATCTTAAGACATAAGTTATAAAATAGTGCAAATGTTCAAAATATAAGAATAGAATATAGTATGAATAAAGTCAAATATAACACAATAAAATAAAATATTAAACAGAATATAAATAGAAACATAATACTGTGGAAAGCAGCAGGTGTGCAGAAGTGCTAAAATGAATAAACTGAATAAACTGTAATGTAGACAGGTTATGGACAGGTTATTAGACAGACCCAGGAGTCACTCAGCAGTTACCATCACCATGCCAACTGTAAATTGCAGGTGAGAACGCAGCTGATTGAGATTTGCTGATTAGATGATCTCTGTGGTGTCAAATAAACACAGGAGTTATTTACAAAACATTTTAACATTTTTAACTGTAACTGCTTCCTGCCTCTCACGTGAATCTGTAGTAAGTGACACACACACACATACATGCACAGACACACAGATACACACTGTACACACAGAGCAAGCATACATGTGTGTCTCTGCGGTAGCATGACTGAGGAAACACAAGATGGCTGAACTTTGAAAATAAGAGTCCCAACCAGGTAACTGGATTTTACCAGGGTCTCTGGAGGAGGCTGCAGCAAATAAGTTGGATTTCAAAATAAAAGCCCCAAAAGGCACTTGAATGACACCTCAACTCCTTCGTCGTACACTTAAGCTCATATAAATCCAACTGTCTATCCAGTAATACAGCTTAGCATCAGCTTTTAAGCATCCAGCAACCCCTAGTTTAACTATACTTTAACTTCTATCCTATGAAGTCTTTTTTGTCTATAACAGTCCTAAACATCCTATTTTCATAGAACAAGTGAAAGAAATGAGTTCATTTCAACCTGTTTCCAAAAGAATTTTCCAGAAATTATTGTGTGTATCTTGAAAAAAGAAAGAACAAGACAAGTCACCCCACGAGAATAAAGAGAAATGAAATCTGAAACAAGGTGATTTGCATTTTGGAAACTAGTTGAAATATTTCTACCACAGTGGTGAATTCTTCCAGTCTCTACCAGGAGAGTTTGATGTCCATTCAAGCCTTGACATTCTCCAGAACTTTCATTTTTGGATAAATAACTCCTCCTGCTTCGCAGCTCTGTATCTTTTGGCCTTTCTGGTATTTTAATCATTTAATCATTAATTATAAAACCTTTTTCTTCTTCACTGTTTTCCAGCTCATCTCCTCAGAGGACTGGGAAAGGGAAGGTTAGCAGCTCTGAGTCGGACCAGTCGAGTACTGAGACAGACAGCACGGTCAAGTCCCAGGAGGAGAGGACGGTGCCTGCGGGACAACTGGACCCCCAGGAACTGGCCCAGAAGATTCTGGAGGAGACCCAGAGCCACATGCAAGCTGTGGAGAGCCTGCAGAAAGCAAACATCAGAGGGAAGACACTGAGGGGGCCTGAGGGGAGAGACGAGGCACATGCCAGGCAGCCCTCTCTGTCTACTCCCTCAACCCCAACTTTGACTCCCACTGGAGGAGCACGGGGGTTTCAGCCCTCTGAGACCAGTGCGTTTAGCAGACCGCCCAGTAGAGCAAGTCTAAAGGCTTGCTCCTCTCCTCTTTCGCTCTCTAGCCATCTTTCACCCCTCTCCGCCTCTGTTTCAACACCTCCCCCGACTCGGCCTAAACCACCGTCCCGCTCCTCATCACTGCAGAAAATCAGCTCCGGCTACAACAGCCCCGCTCATTCCTCTCCTTCCTTATCTCGCTCTGTGAAAGAGCAGGGTTCACCTTTCCCCACCATTTCCCCAGATGTGCATGCGCAGCTCAAACTGAAATACCCTACCTCACCTTACACCACCCACATCTCACCTTCCCGCTCACCTGCTGACTGTGCACCATCGCCAGCCCTTTCCTATTCCTCCACAGGGTCCGTTTCAGCCTCCTCCAGCCCCGCGAACACCCCCGAACTGAACCAGTCAAAACAGGATAACAAAGTCCAGGCAATTCATAACTTAAAAACCTTCTGGGCCAACGCTGGCCAGAAACACGAGGTGCCCTGCGCCGCCAGCTTACTCCGAGGTGGGAACAAAAAAATGAGTACAGTTCAGAAAGATGTTTTGGGTTTGCTTAATCTCTCACCTAGACATGAGTGTGTCAGCAAAAATGTGGAGGGATCTGAGGAGCATAACACTGGCGAAAGACCAAATGGTCACCAAAAACTGGAGGCTAAACCGCCTCCACCTCCAGCTTCTAATCTTCCCACAAACTCTAAAGGGGGTATCAAACTTCCCTCTGGGAATGGTTACAAGTTTCTCTCACCTGGACATTTTTTTCCATCTTCTAAATGTTGAGAGTCGGGGTATTTTCCGTGCTGAACTCAGAGCCCAGAGGGTCAATCTTCTGTTTTGTTTCTGGTGTTTGTTCTACGACAGAAGCTGTCCATTTGTCAGCCACACTTTTAGCAATACCTGCTGAAGACAAGGATGAAGAAGTCCTGTTTCATACTGACAGTGATTTTACATGTCATTACTTTTTTTTGTGAAGGGATGTTAATGTGTTGAATGTGATGACTGTGCCTTCTTCTGGAGAGAGCTGGAAGGACAGAATGACTCTAAGAGAAGTCTCTGGCTTTAATTGTGTTTTCATGACTGACGAGAGAGCATGTGTGTCAATGCCTCCATGTACTGTACTTACAGTCTGTCGACTGAATGCCTGAGAAAAGGAGAACATTTAATGTCAACCTAAATGCTCGCTATATTTGTGTAAGTTGATTTATGGTGTAATAATTATTGTTAACTGTCATTATCGATGCTTATTGTTGTCACTTATTTTGTAAAGTAAGCTGTGTTTTCCAGTCATTATTATACATTTTATAAAGACAATTAAACCGAGGAAGAAGTAAAGAAAAGGTTTTGATATTTTTTATGGAGATTTGATTTTATGTGTGATTGTCAGCTTGGTACCTCTCGCTGTTCAGTGTGTTCGTGACTTTATAATGTACAATTTTGCAGCGGTGCCAGAAAACTACTCAGAGATATCTCAATTCTCAAGAAGCTGACAAATAAAAATGTTCCTTTCCTTGTCTTGCTCTCATGACATGCATCAATTCTGAAGCAAAAAAACAACAACAGTAAATCTTAGATTTTAGAAGTAGTAATGTTTATCTCAATCCTACTAATCCAGTGGTGGAAAGTAACTAAGTGCATTTACTCAAGTACTGTAGGGCAATTTGGAGGTACTTGTACCTCATTTGACTTTTTCGATTTTAAGCTACTTTATACTTCTACTTCACTACATTTCAGAGGGAAATATTGTACTTTTAACAATATAAACTGAATTGCTACACTTACTAGTTACTTTTTATATTCAGATTTTACAAAACATATGATCAGTTTATAAAATATGATCAGTATAATAATAATAATAATAATAAACATTATTTATATAGCACCTTTCAAAACAAAGTTACAAGACAATAAAAATGGCAGACAGACGATGATAAAAACAAGTACAAAACAGTTTAAAAGTTATACAACATTGAGCAAAAGGAGCTACATATTAGAAAGGGTAAAATAAAATAAAACAATATAAAATAATTAAAGTGATCAGTAATCAATAAAAGAAAAGTTAAGAGAATGCCTTTGTATAAAAATAGGTTTTAAGTAGTGACTTAACAGATAAAAATCCATTCAGACCACAAACGCTGTGAAAGCACACTTATAAAAACATGTTTTTAAGAGGGGTGTAAAAGAGGATAAAGAGCTTAAATCCTGAGATGATGTTTTTTCATCAGTTAGAAAACACATTTTTTAAACAATCAGACATCACAGCTTGAACAAGAGGTTGGAGAAATACATATCAGGGAAATATATACCAGAGCTATAACAACAAAATATCATATTTTCTATATAATAAATAGATAAGTAGGCCTAAATAAATAAAAAATACATGAATAAATAAGATGCTACATGTGTATTTCTGTGTTTCTTGCTCTTTTTTTACCTGTTGCAGCTTTCAATGAATCCAAATAATGGATAAATCATAATAAATTATGAATTCATAATAATTCAAACATAAAAGCTCTGAAATTTGGGGAGAAAGCTTTTACTTACATATATAGAATTTGCATAACAATATATTCAAATCAATCATATATCTTGGAGTGGGATGATTGTATTAACTGTAAATTACCTAAATATTCCTCCAAATCTTCAGTTTACATTAACAATTATGGAACAAGTGTATTAATAATGACTCTTCTTTCTTGAAAAATGTGTAACTATTATTTTATTTTACTATTAATCTATATCAATGTCAATAAATGCAGTGGTGGAAAGTAACTAAATACATTTACTCAATTACTGTACTTAAGTGCAGTTATGAGGTACTTCTACTTTACTTGAGTCTTTCCATTTTAAGCCACTTTATATTTCTACTCCACCACATTTCAGAGGGAAATATTGTACTTTTTACTCCACTACATTTGTCTGACAGCTTTAGATACATTTCAGACTATTAATATAAAATATAAATCAACTAATGAATATGATATATTATCATGTATTAAGTTACCCAGCAGGATATAAAGTAATTAAAATGAGCTCCACCTTTACCAGTGATGAACACATTAATGCATCACTCATACAATAATATAATATACATTATTCTGAAATGTGTCGTTCTGTATAATGGGTATTTTTACGTTTGGTACTTTACGTATATTTTGATGCTGATACTTTTACTAAGTAAAATTTTGAATACAGGACTTTTACTTGTAACAGAGTATTTTTACACTGTAGTATTAGTACTTTTACTGAAGTAAAAGATCTGAGTACTTCTTCCACCTCTGAGTAAATCTGCCAATCACACTGTTTAAATACAGTGGTGGAAAGTAACTAAGTACATTTACTCAAGTACTGTACTTAAGTACAAATTTGAGGTACTTGTACTTTACTTGAGTATTTCTATTTTCTGCTACTTTATACTTCTTCTCCACCACATCTCAGAGGGAAATATTGTACTTTTTACTGCACTACATTTATCTGACAGCTTCAGTTACCTTACAGATTCAGATTAACAATACTAAATATATTCAATCAATAAATTATAATATTATTATATCAATAAGACTTTATTGATCCCCAGGGAAAAAAATCACAAGCTATGTAAAGTAAACAATATGTAAAGTAACATACTGTATAAAATATATATAAATAAATGAAAATGAGCTCCATCTTTACCAGCTGCAACATTAAAGTAATGAACACATTAATGCCTCAATAATTCTGATCCAGTGATATAATATTATTCTGAAATGGACAATTCTTTGTAATGAGTACTTTAGGTATATTTTGATGCTGATACTTTTGTACTTGCAGGACTTTTATTTGTAACAGAGTATTTCTACAGTGTGATACTACTTTTACAGAAGTAAAACCTCTGAGTACTTCTTCCACCACTGAGTAAATCTGCCAATCACACTGTTTAAATTAATATGTACTGCTGGAGAGCTTAACTTATGATGATATACCATAATCCATTAGTTTATATTTATTGTATTAATAATCTAAATGTGTAAATATATAATATTTAATGCTGCAGATGGAGCTCATTTCATCTACTTTATCTGCAGGGTAGCCTGTGACTTTGTCCCCCAGGGATCAATAAAGTTTTATCTTAATCTATAATATTACATCATACTTTATTTGTTGATTATATTTTGTATTATTGATCTGAACCTGCAAAGTAACTAAAGTTATCAAATAAATGCAGTGAAGTAAAAAGTACAGTATTTCCCTCTGAGATGTGGTGGAGTAGAAGTATAAAGCGGCAGAAAATAGAAATACTCGTGTAAAGTACTTGTACTTGAGTAAATGTACTTAGTTACTTCCCACCACTGTTTTTAATACAGTATATGAGACAGAGCCCGGAAGTGTGGTGTGGATGTTTCAGCCAATCAGATCGGTTCCGGAGGGCGGAACGAACTTGTTGATAATTCTATCTGGTGTCGCCTCCCAGTGCGCAGGCGCAGCCCGGGTGACGAAGATGGTGCTCATCAAGGAATAGTGAGTCCGAAGTGTTTTTAAAAAATGTCTTTTAGCGCATTTAGAGGCACATTTTCACCCATCCGAGGGCTTGTTACAGAAGAGGAAACATGTGCGTGTCGTTTAGTGCCGCCGTGCGCTGGATGTTACTGTTAAATATCCCGTAAAAAGCCAGCTTTGAGCGGGGTGGATCAGGACGTGGATAACGGGACACACCGGTCTTTTTTAGGCGTTGCTAGCGCGAGCTAACGGCGGCTAACTGAGCGGTAGCAGCAGCAGAGGGGATAATTAGCTTCTTAATGAACAAGAGTTACATAAAAACGCTTCACACAAACAATCTGCACATTCAGTCACGACTTTAACGGTTGAATATATCACCTAAATTAACGTAGCCGTCCAGTTAGCAGCGTGTTATATCCGCAAAGAGCCGTAATGTTAAGCTTTTGGTGCCGTGAGTGACAGATTAAGGTTCCCTGCTCCGTCGGATTTACCATTAATGCTAAGCTAGCTGGCTAAGTTAGCCGGCTAGCAGCTAGCATGACAATTTTCTGTTTGCAGAGCTCGCCTCTGACATTAGCTAAGTTATATCTGGTGGCGTTAACGAAGAGCTGGGCAGGGTTTATCCTCCAGTGTCGGCCCGCCGACACTCAGCGGTTGTACCCTTCACAGCTAGCTCGAGGTTATGGAAGTACTTTGCTGGTACTTTGTTGGCGCTAGCATTACAGAGTTAGCCCTTTAACTGGGCGGCTAATACTAACATGAGACTAAAGCTGCCTCTTTAACACCATTAATCATCCTGTAAATGTGTTGTATTGGAAATGTGCAGTGGTCGTTTTTATCCACTTTGTTGTCGCTGCTTTCACTGTGTGGCTAACCAGATAACGGTACCTGTTGTAGCCGTGAGCTAACCCAGGTTAACCCCTGTGTCCCCCCCCCCGTGTGTACACTCTGCAGCTAATTCAAATCACAGCTAAATCTGATCAATACTATGTGATTTATCAAGTAACCAGAGGTGGGAGAAGTACTCACATATTTTACTCAAGTAAAAGTAGAAATACTCTAAAGGTCCTGCATTCAAGTAAAAGTACAAAAGTATTACCATCAAAATATACTTTAAGTACCAAAATTAAAAGTACTTATTATACTCAATTCAGAATAATGTGTATAAGAGCTGTAACAATTAGTCAATTAACGATTAGTTGTTAACTGTTAAATTAATCACCAACTATGTTGATAATCGTTTAAAGAAAAAGTGTCCAAATTCTCTGATTTCAGCTTCTCAAATGTGAATATTTTCTGGTTTCTTTCGTCCTCTGTGACAGTAAACTGAATATCTTTGGGTTGTGGACAAAACAAGACATTTGAGGACGTCACCTCGGGCTTTGGGAAACAGTGATCAACATTTTTCACCATTTTATGACATTTTGTGGACCAAAAAATGATCGACAGATTAATC
>NTHP01000361.1:252382-268374 GCA_003416845.1 Oplegnathus fasciatus | reverse complement strand
AGGTGTCAGATAATTGTAGTGGAGTAAAAAGTACAATATTTACCTCCTGAGATGTGGTGGAGTAGAAGTAAAAAGTGGCATGAGGAGAAAATACTCAAGTACACATACTTCAAATTTGTACTTTAAGTACAGTACTTGAGTAAATGTACTTAGTTACATTTCACTACTGGGTATTACTATTTGCATACCACATATTCAGCTTTATAACATGTCTGAAAAAATATGTGTCTGAAGCTAGCTGGCATGGTGTGTTTCTACAGCTGAGATATCTATCCATAGTCGTGTAATAATAATGATAACTTTATTTATATACACTTTTATTAACACAGCCACAAAGTGCTTAAACACATTACATGAGAGACGGATACAGCAGGAAATAAAACCAGATAAATTACATACTGTTAATATGATGTTGGCCAGGAGATATAAAATTACACAAGTTGGTTAAAAGTCAGTTTAAAAAGGTGCATTTTCGTCTGAGCTGATTTGGTATAATTTGCGCACAATCTGCTCTCTAATCTAGTGTCTCACCATGGAACAATATACTAACTATCTTGCTCACAATATAATCAATAATTAAACAGATGAATCATGTCCTTACATGTTCCATCTGTCGTGATAGTTTTGAGTGTTGTAACCCATTAATAACGATCAATTTACAGCAGGCATCTTGTTTAAAAGGAGCTTACCATATACAAATGATAGAATTGTAATTGGAAAAAACATGTTGATCAATTTCATAGGCCTATATGTCTATATACGTCTTAATATGTATAGTGAACCATTAGCGTTGCCAGTGCGTTTCCTTACTGCACACACATAGAAGTGAATAATCTAAGGCATCTGGGAGAGAGCTCTGTCATACCACTGCAGTTATCTGTGTGGTTCTGCTATTAGTGATGCCTCAGTCGGACTTTGTTGGTCACATCTACAAACTGCCTTAGCCTCTACATCTCTCCTGGAGTTGTCCCGTACATGAGAACACTATGATATGAAAAGCAGTGCAGTTAATACCACTTTAGGGAAGTTAAAATGTTTGTTTTGGGAACATTTTTAATCCTGTTTAATGTCAATTTCAGTTCAATTCAGCACCAAATTAAATATAATCACATGTGCTGTCCTAACCTCAATCTTTTACACAGATTTTACAATAAAACACGTTTTAAAAAGATGCATATTGTGACATACATTTGTTTTAAATACAATATGGCCGATTTGTAAAATTCACCACTTACATAATAATGTAAGAGCGAGTTGTTGTCAGAGTTGTGAAACTCTACTTTGGTCGTGATTGACAGAGAAACTTAACGCTACACATGTAGGTGCATTAGGTCTGCCAGTTAACATGTTTGCAATTAAATGATCCATCTATGCAATATTAATAATTAATAATAATAATAATAATATTATCAATTAATCTGCTGATTATTTTCTCCATTAATTGTTTGGTCCATAAAATGTCAGAAAAATGTCTTTCTTGTTTTGTCTGACCAACCATCCAGAACCCAAAATGTAATCAGATTACCTTCACTTATGGCAACAAAATCAGCAAATCATCACCTTTCAGAAGGTGGAATATGAACGTTTGTTTGGCATTTTTACTTGTAAAATTACTTTAACGATTAAGTGACTGCCAAAACAGTTGCTGATTAATTTTCTGTTGATCGACTGATTGATTAATTGACTAATCATTTCAACTATAGGTTAATTAAACGGTTGGTGTTGTTGTGGCAAAGAGAAATTAATCAAGCAGCTCAATATTCAAACTCGTTTTGAGTCGTTTTTTAAGAAAAAGTGTCCAAATTCTCTGATTTCAGCTTCTCAAATGTGAATATTTTCTGGTTTCTTTCGTCCTCTGTGACAGTAAACTGAATATCTTTGGGTTGTGGACAAAACAAGACATTTGAGGACGTCACCTCGGGCTTTGGGAAACAGTGATCAACGTTTTCTGACATTTTATGGACCAAACAACTAATCGATTTATCGAGAAAATGATGGACAGATTAATCGATAATGAAAATAATTGTTAATTGCAGCCCTAGTATACAGGCTGCTTCCTCCCTCTGTCTAAGCATCAGCGTACCTGTGCTGCAGGTGGCACATGGAGGGCTTACACTGGATGTTGCATAACTACAGGTTACCTGGACTACAAGACCACCTGAACTGTGACTGGTCAGCCTTTGTCAAACCATTCGAATAGTTTTGCTCTTTATAATCCAACAAAGCTATTTCCAGTGCAGACCTTCTCTCTGCTGCAGTTGTTGCTGCTTTATATCCCAAAGTGAGTGTTATTGAGTGTAAACACAGTTCATTTGGGTACATAATGAATGCATGACACTGAATACTAAGGATGCAAATTGCCAGCAAATGCCTGTCACTGGACACATTTATATTGTGCATGTTTTTCCTCCAAGAAGGTTTAAACAATAGACATACATTTTCCTAACACAACATGTTCAGTTTCTTCACAGCGTATAATCAATAACTTATTAATCATTAACACAGCTGGTTGTAGGCTGAAGAGAACTGGATCATTTCAGTAGTTGACAGTTTGAACACATCACTTAGCCACGTTTGATCTCGTGTAAAAGCAAAACACAACTGGTTTCGATTAGTGGTCCTTCCCTTTTTTTCTGCCAGTAAAATAAAAGTGATGCGACAGGACTTCTAGGAAAACACTTCCATAGTGAGTATTTCAGGAAAAAGATGGAAGCAGGTGTACCACTGGTGGTTTCACTGATTAATTTCTCATCTCGTGCTGAAATCTAATCTAAGCTTTTCAGGGTAATTAACAGGTGTGTGGAGTTCGGTTGGAGTGAAAGCTCTCGGCTCTCCACGGTACAGGATTAAAACCCCCTCTGGTGTAACACGGTCACCGTGCTCGATTGATCTACTTCGCAATCTCACGCAGTGGCTGTTTTTGTACATTTTGCCAGAGCCGACATGCAAATTTCTCTCTCTGTTACAAAAGCCAAACACCGGTATGAGCCAAAACCACGAACACTGCACTCTGCCTTTGTTTTCTCCAGTTGTGCTTCATTGTTCCTCCGCTTACATGACTGCCGGTGCCAAACCCTGGATGCATCTTTGAAAATCTGATTTATCATCATGACAGGTTTTATTACATTTTAAGAAGTAGTCTTTGTGCAGCACACACAATATGTCCATGTAGTAATTAAAGCCTGTTTCCCGGTGAATGGCATGTGTGAGTGGGGAGGTGCAGATGTTTGGGATGTTTTGTTGGGATTATTTTCTTGGCCACTTAATTAATTGTCTACAGAATTGGTCGTAATTGTCACGTTTTCAGGTTTTTTGTTTTGTCTGACAAACAGCCCAAAACCGAAAGATATTCAGTTTACATTCAGGGACATAAACGCAGAAAAACAATCAATGAATCCATTATCAAAATATATATATATATATATATATATATATATATATATATAAATATTGTATTTATATTTATTTTGTGTGTTAAGTTCTGTTATGAGTATTATTGGCCACATCCATCAAAAAGTCTTTTACTGTACCCTTACATCCTTAAAATCCCTAACAGAACCTCATTGTGATTTTTATAATATATTCTCTAAGTCGGTCTTAATTCTCTTGGCTCTAAATACACTGCATAATGGCTTTCAGGTTGTTTACATTATGGATCTTTTGGTTAAGGAACTTTCTGCCCTGAACGGCCAGGCTGCATATTTTCAGCCTGTGCACCCCCCGCAAGCTTCATCAGTCAGTTTCTGTTTAGGTTCAGGGTGGGGTGCTGAATCTGCCAGTCTGAGCAGTTGTATGAACTGTGAGAGGAGGCGTTGCTGCCTGAGAGGGAAAAAAATCCCTTTTTACTCTGCGTCTGTTTGGCGAATTCCTTCGTTCCATAATTAAGCTGTAGTATCCACATATAGGCTGAGCATAATCAATAATCAAGCCCTGATTGAAAAGTTATTTACTTCATTTAACTGATGTTGTGTTCAAGAAAAAAGTACTTGTTTGTCCTTTTCTTGATCACCACATAAGTGGACAGTATAAACTACGTAGTGACGATCCAGTCCGTCATATTGATTGGAGATAATACAGAAAAAAACATTAAATATTGAACTTTTTCTGGGGCTGGATTGTTGTTGTGTAAGTGAAAATCCTTGTTAATTAGCTATATATTGTGATTATACTTATAACACTCTGTTTTTGTAATTAATGCAGATGATAATATGGTTTTAAGAAAACATTTTGCACTTCACCAATTTATATTTTCACTCTTATTAGTCTTGCTGCTGTAAATACAAAGTCTCATTATTGTTTTAATTATTGTTTTATAATTGGGTGCAGCTAAAACCACATGCCATCTCCAAATGACACTCTTCTGGGGACTACAGCAGAGTTTTAACATTCGGACTGGGAGACTGATTCTCCTCTTTTAGCACAGGGCCACTTCATGTTTTTCCCCAAGATGGTCAGAGTAATGCTTTTCCATCTTTGTGAGGTCGCTCAGTGCCCGTCATGTGTTCAGATTGTGATGCATCTGTTGTAATAAAAAGCACAGTCTGTGCAAAATCACAGGAATATTTAAGTTTCATTAAACTTTGAGTGTAAAAAAAGAAAGAGACCTCTACCTTCTGCCCTGGACTGTTCAAGTCTTTAACATTTGAACACCTTCTCCAGTATTTTACCCTTCTGTTTACACACAATTGTGTTTTAACTTATTTGTTTCTCTCTCTCCATTTCCTGCCACACCTCGCCCTTGTTGCCCCTCTCAGCCGTGTAGTGTTGCCAGTCTCTGTGGAAGAGGTGAGTGTCATTACCTCCATATCCTCTTTGATATTACAGGACATGTTATTTTGAGTAAATTCTTTGTGTCCAGTCTTCTTAAGTGTTTCTAATACAATATATATTACAGCTAAAACATGTTGGAATAGTCATAGCTTTGTATTCTCCTGTACACAGACTGCTCATCCACTCAGGCTTTCGTCTGGGGCACATATTAAGACAAAATAGCCTTTGTTAGGGAGCTCTGGTATTGGTGTGACAGGCTGGTAGTGGTGTTTGCAGAGAGAACTGGACTGGGGTGTGAGCTCAGCCTTTAAAACTGCAATCTCTTTGTCATCTTGCTCTTAGTAGAAATCACATTTTCTGTGCAATTGCTCTCCCATCTACCCTCAAAAATGGACAACTCTCGGTTCAATGAGCCCAGACATCATACATTGGCCCTGTTTCACAGCCTTCTCTGCAAAGGGGAAAAAAACATTGTGGTTGGCAGTTGGAGCGTTTGGTTTTTATGAGAGATGATTGTTTTGTTTTTTAAATAAAGGCTTTTCTGCCTGAGCACAGCCAGAGAAAGAGTTAGTTTTTGTATTCCTTCACAATAATTGTACCAGCCGTAACATCCAGACAACAGCTGTTAATATTCTGTATCAAAAACGTAGGCCTCTAAAGCCTAATTAGGGTATTTTGGTTGTCTTTCCTATAGACTGTAGAACAACATGCATGTGGCTTTTGTGAGGTCAGCCACAGGATGATAAAAGGATGTTTTGAAGCCTTAATTTGAGTTTACAGCTTAATGGATCCAGAAATACTGGATCAAGGGACAATTAAGCAGCAGGGACTCCTGTCAGTGAACACATACCTCTTTCAGAACCTCAAATATAGATATATATCATTATTTACATATTTAAAGAGAGAAGTCTGGGCTTTTTTTTAGTAGACGTAAATACAGAATTTTCTGTAAAGCATCTAGTGGCTGTTGGCGGTGCTGCATCCTGCCTTGGCTTCAGGAACCTGCTCAGTGTTTTGCCTTTTCTAGGAAATAATCACAGGATTTGTCGCTGTAGTTTAAGGCTGTATGTTCAGTCTGCGTCTTCCTTCTCTTCCCATTTCTCACAGTATCAAGTAGGGCAGCTGTACTCTGTGGCTGAGGCCAGCAAGAATGAGACAGGAGGAGGAGAAGGCATCGAGGTGCTGAAGAACGAACCTTATGAGAAGGACGGGGAGAAGGGACAATACACACATAAAATATACCATCTAAAGAGGCAAGTCTCTGACAAAAACTAAGGTGCTCTATAAGAGAAAATGTTTGTCTGACCTAATTTCCAGAAATTTCATAGGGTGGACAAAATAATGGAACCACAATTGGAGAGAAATCTTTCACTGATGCTCACGTACAGTGACAGCTAAGCTGAATACAGTTTGTGAGCTTTAAAGAAACATTTGCCGTACATGGAGCTGTGTCAATTAGTGGTTGCAATTAAAAGCTCGCTGATGGTGATGGACAGACAGGTGAACATCTACAGCCTCAGTATATACCAGAATTGAAGTAACACCTTTATGACAGCCATAAATACAAGTTTCAGAAAAGTGGTACTTGTGGAAATATTTGTTCTTCAGAAATACTTCACAAAGCAGACATTTATGACAACTATAACCAACGCCCTGGACAAGTATCATAAGTAACATAAAACCTGGAGCGCTGGCAACATGGTCTGAATTTTTGCCTCCATCTGGACGTGTTTGTTTGGATCACAGGAAGCTGTTAACAGAGCATTCCTGTTGCCAGCTGTTCAATCTGATGGTGGGACTGTGCTGGCAGCCGTCTGAGGGAAGACATTAGGTGTTGGTGACTGATTTGCGCGGTTGTACAACAGCCAAAATAAGCAGCCATTTTAATGAACCAGCTTTACCTTACAGTACAAACACCATCTCTGCATGATGTTCTCCATATTTCAAGATGATGATGTCTCCATACACGCTGCCAAACAAACTCATGAAGTCAGACACCTTTCAGGGCCTCGTAGCAAAGCACACATCATTGTGGGATGAAAGAGCACTTGGTCCCTCAAATAACGTGAGACCTTCCTCCTTAATCAAAGGTTTAATATCCCAACTACAAACAGAATTTCTACGCAGCGGTACAAGAACTAAAGCTGTTCTGAAGACAAAGGCTCACCCTACTCTTTGTTAGGCGTTTCCTCTTATTTTGTCCATCCTTTGTATATTGTGTGACTTGTTCTTTGATACTGCAGGAAAATAGGTGTTGGAGTTTTAGATCCTTCGGCCCAGTGCCACCAACAACAAAAAGGACAGTTCATTACAATCATAGAATTGATAAAAGGTTTTAATTTGAAGATGCTAAATTGTTATTTTTAATCTCTGACCAGGCAAAACAAAATGGCACACTCTGGATGTTTTATTTCTCTCGAAAAGGACCATGGACTTGATTGTCTGACTTCTTTTCTCCCACTGCAGTAAAGTCCCAGGGTATGTGAAGATGATTGCACCAGAGGGAGCATTAGTTTTTCACGAAAAGGCCTGGAACGCCTACCCGTACTGTCGCACTAGTAAGTTCAGAATAAATCAGTTCATGATCAGTGTCTTGCATGATGTGATAAACATGAAAGGTCAGACCTTTTGACCTTTTTTGGCTGTTATACAGTTATTTATTCTTCTATATGCAGTTTGAAAGTGTTAAATGTCATCCTGACTTTTGATACTGACTCATTTTTTCTTTTCTTTCCTCTTTTTCCTGCTTCCTCTGCAGTTGTGACGGTGAGTTGTTTGTCAAAGTCTTTTTAAGGCCCGGTCACACCAGAAAGTGAAACAGCAAAATTCATCTGCACGTCTTGGGGAAGTACTTGGTTCTTACAGCTTGCAGACTACTCGTAGCTAACCACTATCACATTAGTTAGTCAGTCACAACAGCCCTCTGAGCTTCTTTCTATTTTCTCTGTACTGGGCCGTTTAATCCCCCGGGGGGGTTTGTTTGTTATTGAAGAGGGGAAAAAGCTCTCCAGGGATTTTTCTAACAATTTTAAAGGGACATACTTGTACCATCGAGTCCCGTCGCATAATTGCATAATAACCCCTCACAGGACAGCATCGGCAAGATGGTTCGCTTTTGGTCAATGGTGCAGATTTGCATGTCAAAGTTTAACAAATTTGAATTAAATGTGAAACGTTTGCACAGATTTACTTAAAACTCAGTGATCCCTGCGATTCCATTAAAAAAAAACCAACAGATTTTTCGATGAAATGTCACAAATGCTGGTGTGACTGGGCCTGAGGTTTCTGACCACTATAAGACACACACACACACACACACACACACACACACACAGATACTACTGGATTTATGCAGCAGATTTTCACAGATGTGTAACACAGATGTTTGATACTGCTGTCTGTCTTCCGATAAGTGTTTTCACAGCCCAATATTGTCGTACATCACCTGTAAGCTAACTACTGTTGCGTGGGTTAAAAATAGATCTGAGCTGAGCAGTGCAGCATCACTAGTGTTGTTTCAGTCTAAACGTCTGATTGGTTAATTGGATTTAGCTGTAGGGTTTAAGTACATCTCTGAGAATCCTCCATTCATGGTGTTCTGAGTACGGTTTGTTCTGGCCGAGATCAGCTGCGCCTGATTTATCAGTTCGAAAGCTCGAAATGTAGTGAGTCCCCTTTTTAGAAACTGAATCCCAGATATTGATTACCCCCTCATGAAATGTGTGTGTTTTCTCCTGCTTTTCAGAATGAGTACATGAAGGACGACTTTATGATAAAGATCGAGACGTGGCACAAACCTGACATGGGAACAGTAGAAAATGTAAGTAAATTGAAGCAGCAGAGGCCGAGATATCCTGGCTCTTAGACCCCTAGTGTGACACCCCAAAAACACTGGATCCTACGTTTCCCATAATGCAGCACGCGAACATCTTTCATTAGACCCTCCCTGCCTGATAAACGCTCCTTTCAAACTATAAACACCCAATGTACAATGCAGGCTTTCTGTTATATATTTGAAGCCTCCGAGCCCAATGGCATCATCAGGGTCATTCTCACAGAACTTAAAAAACTCCCTATAAGTAGGAAAAAAAATGTCTAATGCTGCCTCACAAGCCAAATAGGTTCATGTACATGAAAGTGAAAAAGCTACCAAGTCACAGTACACCCGTGTGGTTTTGAATTTGAATCTCATTTGATTTACACTCGACACAGATTTGAACAAGGCCTCCTGGGAGAAACTGCCTGTGTGCTGAGGTTTACTTCTTTCTCTTTGTGTCAGGTCCATGACCTGGACGAGCAGACGTGGAGGACTGTGGAGGTGGCTCCCATAGATATTGCAAACAAAGAAGAAGTGGCCACTGGGGTGAGTTTTTTAAAAACCACTAAACAAAAGATGATGATGTATTTTTATGAGTGGATCATCAGCACACAACCTGGTGAGCAGGTGTTGGTCTCTGGTTTACAGCAGGATGTCTCCACCCTGAGGGAAGAGTGTGGTCATACAGGTTGACTTAAAAGAGTCAAAGGAGCCGGGATCCAGCCACTTTACTCATTTATCCACCGTTATCATGGCCAATATACACGGAAGTACATGTGAACATGAGGACTGGCGGTTGAGATTATGAAGTTAACAAAAGAAGAACTTTTGTACAGGGTGGCAGTTATTATGACTGCCCCTACCTGCATCAGTAGTCTCCAATGCTCCTTATGAGACACAAACCGTGTGAATCATCATGCTATAAAGCATTCATATTAGTTAGTGTTGGTGTTCTTAGAAACAAATTTGTTTTTATATCATACAAACATCAGAAAATATTTCACTAGTTTTGTGTGCATTTCAGAATCACTCCTAAAAAGTTCTTAAAGGGACAACTCGTCCTAAAACAGACCTTTCATTGTGCTGTTCCAGTAATTTAGAACAGTAATCAATATCTAAAATATATAATATATAGTTGTTAAGACACATACCATGCAGGCTTTGGTGATCAGCTACAATTTTCAGATTTCCTTTGTTGTCGTCTTCTGTGGCAGCTCTGGAAAAGGCTGAATCCGATGATATAGTAACACCACAACATCAGTAACACCTCAGTGTTTAATTACAGTAGATTTTTACTTATTTTATAATCAGAATTTGACCATTTCTATGTTGACTTCTGAGTGAAGCTTTTGTCAGGAGATCTCATAAAAGCCCTCGTGTCCCCACTGATTAAAGTTAAGTTAAGTTTCTGGCACTGACCACCACGTTCATCGTGTTTTTCAGCCTCGTTCGCCGTCTTTTTCCTAAAACGTGACTTCCCAGCAGTTTGTCAGAGTAGCGACCGGATACAGCAGTGATGGAGGAGCTCTGTCAGATGTGTGAAGGACTGAGTGGGCATTCAGACCGAAATCAACCCTGTGTTAAAACACCGCAGGGGGCCGCTCATATCTACTTATTCAGACAGCTGTCCCCCTCTTCTGAAAATCACCATTAATGTTTTCATCAGCCGTTTATCCGTTGATATTGAATCAGTGAGCGAGTGTCTGTAATGCTTTGCAGAAAGTGTTCCTTCATCTCTCCAGCTGTGAATCTGAAAATGTGCCCGTATCCCAGTAAAATCCCCATTACTGCTGCCGCACTGGCCCGGCAGCTGGTTCGTTATTCTAATAATTTATCTTTATATGACATTATTATCTGTGTCTTTGCTCTTCAGCTTTAAAAGACACTTCTCTCTAGTTCAGAGTTGTGCAGTGTTGTGGAACTGGCACGAGAATTCAGCTGGACTGCATTAATTAAGCTAAAGGAAAAGCATCACAATGGGACATCAACTCTTTGGCAGCCGGGGTGGGATGCTGCCACAGAGCACTGAAAGTCTCATACTTGGTTAAATAGCATGAGACCGCTGATAAATGAAACTTTCGGCCGTCTTTTAAAACCTCTTATCAGTCCGTTGTGGGCACCTGTCAGTGAGTAATACCTAAACCGTCATGTTGCCCGAGGTTTAACATCTTAAAGGAGACATTAAGCCAGTTTCATCCAGGTGGGTCAAAGTTGTCCCAGCGTTTCTTATACGGGCTCCTGTACAATAATGACTTAAGTGGATCAGTGTTGAGGCCAAGGCTTAATCTGAATGTCCATCTGCTCCAGGTATTCACCACTCTTTCCCTACAGACCTAATGGATTAAAACAGCACAGTGAGCCTTGAGCTCGGGGGTTGGGATTTGGGGGTTGTGCAGTAAAAATACAATCTTGCGGTTGCTGATTCTTCAGTGTCCCGGTACGAGAGTCTGAACACTTGCTGGGAGGGTGAAGTCTGACTAAACAGCTTCAGTATGAGTGAGTCAGCACTGGCTGGTCTGAACTCGTTCTCTTCAAGATACACGTTGAGTGACTACTTGACATTTATTTATGTCACACTGAGATAACGGTCCATTATGTCACTGTCCTGTGTGTCTCCAAAGCGTCAACTTTCCATGAGCTAAGAAAAACAGCCTGTTTTCAGCTTTGTGACGGTGCTTTTTTTCAGATAATCAAATGAGATTTTATTGGTTCATTTATCTTAAGAAGTGGGAGGATTTTCTCATCACTTAAAGTCTCCCTCCTCTCAAAAATGTGTTTTTCTTCTTGTTCATTGACCTTGATGTTTGAGCTTCACTGTGCAGAATAATGAATGTGCAGAGCCTGTTTTCACGTTCATCTGCCGAAGGAGGACCTCACCTTTAGGGCTGTTTCACACCTGCCTCGTTTGGTGCGGACTTTGAGACCGTTTAGTTTGATCCAAACCAGAATTACAGGTGGGAAACCTCCCCCGGACCACACAGCTAAACCTCGGTCTGATGAAAAGAGGTGGTGTCGGCCTTCTTTGGAAGCCAATCAGGATCCAGTATGAAATGATTTGCGTATTCTTAGAATCTGGATTTTTCAATGAGGGAGAAGGAGTAGATGTAATTTAAAGTAGGTTATTGTGTATTATGTTTTTTCCACAAAATAACTGACATTTCTTAACTTAAAGTATATCTGGAGGCGGTCTTTCTATTCCGCTGGTCTCCAGCTGGTCGAAGTAACGAACAAAGAAGAGTAGCAATACGGCAACGAAAGACAGTGAAGAAGATGACCGCAAGCTAGCGATCAGAGATGTAAATATTGCATGATTTATAATATTCGGAAATCTGGCTTCACAAATGTTTTCTGAGGAAGGAAATGCAAACACGTTTGTTCGACTTCAAAGATACACACGATGCATTTTGGTGAGAAACGCTGAATGTAAACAACCTTTTGTTTGGCGACTTTTAATCCTTCAGTTTTACCGACAAATTCTAAATCGTGAAATGTGAAGATGGAAGTGTTTTGCATATCTGTCTTATAGTCTATTAAACCATACGATTATTAAAACAGAAACATATTCGTTGAGTAAAATACATTTGAATATTATTTTTATTCATAATCAATGTTATTTCTAACACTATATAGCCTGTCACTCAAAAATAAAATACATCAGGTCTGTATATGTCCCTCCCGCCCCCGAAAATAATGGATTAAGAAGCGCTTCTCTCCTTATGAAAGTAACGCCAGTGACTGTCCGACCAATGAGGTTTTGGTCGGATAAGAGCATATCGGCCAAACGCTGGACCAGCCGACCTGAAGGTGTCAGCCCTAGTTTCTTGCAGGATCTTAATGTTTTGTTGCTCTTTGTTCTCTTTCAGGACTATAAGCCAGAAGAAGATCCTGCTCTTTTCCACTCCACCAAGACAGGCAGAGGACCTCTAGGCCCTGAGTGGAAGGTACCTGACGCAGTAACAGACAGCAGAGATGCACTAATTGTTGAACATCACGATGTTCACCGTCCATCGTCTTGTCACATCTGTGATTAGTGAACTGTGCTGTCTTTTTTTCTTCCTCCACAGAATGAGCTGAAGACAGATTGTCCTTACATGTGTGCATACAAACTGGTCACTGTCAAGTTCAGATGGTGGGGTCTGCAGACCAAAGTGGAAAATTTCATCCACAGGGTAAAGCATGATATATTTTAACCCTTAACATGAGTATTTATACTTTATACATTGTTTATTATATCAGTGAAGCCTCGTCAGTAACATCTACACAGTGTTTGAGAAGATTTTCAGTTTGCCAGTGAAGTGTTGTTTCTGTTTTGGACAGCAGAGGGAGTCATGGCTTTAAGAAATACTTCAGTGTTTCTTGAAATTGGAGGGAGAGAAAATTAAACTGAGCAAAGCGTAGTTCAGTTCAGGGAAGACATGAGAAGGGAAAGAAAGTTCACCAAGTGTAATTATTTAAATAGGAAACCGTTTGAAGTCTCCAACATGCATCTGTCATTGTTCTGCTGGTTGGATATTAATAGCATCTCCCACTTCAGCCTTATCGGTCTCTAAACCACCTGTTGGTTGTGCAGAAAAGCAGTTGTTTTACTTCGTTTTAATTCCTTTCCTTCCTTCCACAGCAAGAAAAGCGTATTTTCACCAACTTCCACCGCCAGCTGTTCTGCTGGATCGACAGATGGGTGGGTTTGACCATGGAGGACATCAGGCGGATGGAAGAGGAGACCCAAAAAGAGCTCGAGGAGGTAATTGACAACTATCCTTTCAGACTTATACTGGACTATCATTGTCTTCTTCCTAATGTTGTGATTGAAGTTCAAGGCAGATGTAGAGAAGGCAGTAAAAGTATTTCAGTATTTACTGGAACGCAGTATTCAGTAGAGTTGATTTTATCTTTTGCAGATGCTCTAAAACCTAAGGAGCTCACATATGAAATAAAGTTTGTTATGAATGATGAATGATGGATCATTGCTCTGTTTTGACCAGACTGCTGGAGACGACACAACGTACATTACTGCTCAAAAGTTTGGAATCGCCTGCCACAAAAGCTTGATTGGATACAGTTAGATGGCTGAGAGGACGACTTTATATTTCTGAATTCATGCTTTTAGGTTGTAGAAAGTCCTCTTTACAAATAGATGTTGTTTTGTATGAAGGGATTGCAAAAAAAAGTAGTTTGTGCAGCGTTTTGTTCTCCATAATCAACCAGACTTACAACTGAAAGGGCAGAAAGAGACAAAGACACCTCCGAGCAACAGTTAAGTAAGAATATAAGAAATCACCAGTTGTTTGTAAAAGAAACTGGAAGTCACACTCAAGTGCACAATAATGCCTCTAACAAGCTGGAACTAGCAGGCGTGTTGCTTTAGCAAAGCTGTTCTTAAAACATCAAAATATAAATAGAAGTTTGGTCTAGGGTTGGCACTGTTGGAATATCAGCTGAACATACTCTGGACTGACAAATCACAGTTTAAGCCTGTTCAATCTGCCCGCTGAGTGACTGCAGAGGGCCCAAAGAAAAATGGGTTTCCGAAATATTCAGAGCCCAGCTGCACAGCTGTGGTTCAATAATGATCGAGAGTCACTGACGCTTTTCTGGACTGGGAAACAAATTCAAAATCGAAGGTATTTGTGGGGAAAAATAGTTCCAACTATATTCTCCCCTGTAATGAACACTGTGGGAACTAAATGGAAGTTTTAATCATTTAATTCTTCTTTTGTTGCCAAAGGTATTTCAAATGTAAATAACACAATAACACTGAATTATACTGTTTTTATCTCCATTATTGAAGGAAAGAAAACATCAATATAACGAGGGATTCCAAACTTTTGGACGGTGGTGTACTTGATCTGCTTGATTTAACCCTTTACTCCTGAATGTCACATTAGATGCGTCAGAAGGGAGATGTGCGAGGCACCTCTGCGACAGACGAGTAGAGGCCCGTCGCTGTAGGTCAAACACTAGAGGCAGGCTGAGTAAGTCTCACCGGAGGAGAGGTGGTGGTGGCGGCGGCGCTGCATGGATCATTCTCCACCCTGTTTCTTAACACTGCTGTCTGGCTGGCTGCTGTCCAACTCACCCATTTGTTTTCAGATCTTTTCAGCTGTGTCTTCTTTCCATCCTAATCTTCCTCTGTTTTCATCTCACGGACGTTCTTCAAATGTGGTTTAACTGATTCAGGCTAACATGCTGTTGTCAGGCTGAAATGATCCTGTTAACTTCGAAGGCAGTTAGACACTTATCTTGAGTAACAGTGCGCTGTTATTTTGAAATGAAGGCCATATGTTATTGGCTGAGTGCTCATGTGATTCCTCTCGTGAGTTGTTGGCATGGCGATATGGCTAAAGAGACGGCACATTTTACTGCATCTGCACACTTAAAACTGAGGAAACACCTTTGACGTATTAAAACTATCAAATTAAACTCAATAATTTCATAAAGAACATTAAAGGCACTCACTCTATCTTAATAAGTTACCTATAATTTATGAAACCAACTCTTTTAACTAAGATGACTTGATTGTTTCAATCCAAGTGTATTCAGTTTATACTAATGTTTTAGTTTTTCATACATTTTTGTGATTAAATGACAAATTCCCATTAAAATGTTTTGTGCTTTGACTGATCTGAAGAGTCAGAAACCTTCAGCTGAATTTATCTTCCCCAAACAAAATTAGATTTTGTTTGGCAATATTATCATGTATGGGTACTTAACTCTTTAAAATTAAATTCTGATAATTCTGCACAAACAGATCTTGAAGGTTTCTTAATGTTCTCATCTAAAATCATAATTTTTTTTTGACATTTTTCTGCCTGTACGGAAAGGAGTATAGAGCTTCAACTAGGTAACTAATTTGTTGCTTTGTAAAATATTAGAAAATAGGAAAAGTTGGCCGTTAGAGTTTCTCACAACTGATCTCATTCAGATGTTCTTGTATTGACCAACAGTCTAAAACCCAAAGATGCTCATTTTCCTACATAGAAAACAAAAAAAAGCAGCAAATCTGCAGCTTTCGAGGAGCAGGAACCAGTGAATGTTGGTCAGTGTTGCTTGAAAAACGATGATTTGATGATCAAAATTGACTAAACCGTCTCGTTCAAGTTCATTTGTCACGTATAATCACACAGGGTATAATCATAGTGAAATGTGTGACTGTTAGCTCCTTTAATTATGCAATCAAAATAATAGATAATATTGTTAACTATAGTAAGTAACTTGTAATAAAAAGTAATTAAAAATGGTCTTAGGGCAATTCTTAGGCAGGGTCCTCATTCAGGATCCTTGTGGCCTGAGGGTAGAAGCTCTTCCTGAGCCTCTCAGTGCCGGCCTGGTGTATCCGCTATCTTCTTCCCGACCGCAGCAGCGAGAAAAGGCCGTTATCCGGGTGGTTGTGATCCTTAATCTGACA
>NTHP01000361.1:223255-240046 GCA_003416845.1 Oplegnathus fasciatus | reverse complement strand
GGGCTTTGGGAAACACTGATCAACATTTTTTTACCATTTTTTGACATTTTAAGGACCAAACAATTATTCGATTAATCGAGAAAATGATCAACAGATTAAACGATAATGAAAATAATCGATTAATTGCAGCCCTAGTCACATGGACATTTTAACCTTGCTGTGTAAGGTCTCCCAAATGTTAAGAACAACTGTAAGAATGAATGGATTCAACTCCTCCTATACTGAGAGCCCTAGTTTAGTGGTTTGCCCCATTTTTTACTCTTTTAAACATGATAAATGTGTCTTTCTTACGTACGGTTTGCATGCCTGAGCTATGAGCACTTCAACCAAAGATTGATGTTTCCTGTCACAGATAGTTTTACCTTTTCAGGTCTCTAAAAACAGTCTAGTATTTCAAGGGCAGAATGGAAAGATTAAACAATAGTCAGAAAATACACTACACATGTGGAACTGGTGATGTGGAATAAACAGACTCGAAAAAACGTATGTTTTTATGAATCCCCAGTTACTCTGAATTTGGGAGCAGTTTCAATTGAGAACCGATTCTCAACCTCAAACCCCAGACTGGGATAAACCCACACAAGAGCACTAAGTTTGTGACGGAGGTTAACCCTGATGTTAGCTACAACTTCAGCCCTGAAGGAAATGAATCTCCACACAGTCTGCAGGATGTTTTAGTCCATTAACTCAAGCTTTTGCTAAAATAATGTCACTCCATTCCCTACAACACCTGCGCATGCAATGAGATAACAGAAGCCATAAGGGTTTTATTCAAATTTATTTATTACATTACTTAATTTAATAGTCACAAGAAAGTTCACTGAGATGATTCTATTTTAGCAAACAAATGCTGAAAAGGGGTCTTAATTAAGGAATATGTTGAATTAACGTTACTCAGAGTCACAATCTTTGATTTTCTGTTAGTATTTCATAAGATCTAGTTTCACTATCATTACCGAGGCAAATGTGACGATTAATCATGATATTGATTTCAGATTCAGATGCAGCCCAATGTCAGACCACAAAACCCATTGTGGGAAACTCTATAAAGTATTAAATGTTGATGCAAGGAAAAACATTGATAATTCATAATGCTTTAAATAATTAGGTGGGCAGTGAGGTGCACGCAACCAAATTCACACTCAGGTTTGGCTGCGATTACCTGAACAGACATCATCTTGGCTTGAACTTCATTTTCTGGGGAAATCAGTCTGTTGACAAATACGTAGCGTAACATCGCCTCAGTCTGTTGTTTTTGTCTCGCTACTGTTCAATCTGTAACTCCGTATCTTTGTCGTTCGTCTTCCCTTCAGGTCCTAAAGGCTATTGGCCTTCAGAGGACTGGAAAGCAGGATGAAGCTTTCACTTTGGCCCAGGAAGTGGCCACTCTAGAGCCCACTGATGACAACTCACTACAAGCCCTGACTATACTGTACAGAGAGATGCATCGTCGTGAGTACACACACACGCACCCACACAAAGGTAATAATACTATAATGGCTGCATGTTAGATGTCGCGCCTGTTGTTCACAGCGGAGTTGGTCACCAAGCTGTATGAAGCTGCCGTGAAGAAGGTTCCTCTCAGCGAGGAGTACCACTCTCACCTCTTCATGGCTTACGCTCGTGTGGGGGAGTACAAGAAGATGCAGCAGGTGAGAAAGCTCTCGTCCACACTTGCATATAAACATGCAAACACACATGACTAACAGCTGTGGCTTTTGTGCTCCACTGGTAATTAAAAAGATGGACACATAATCAGAATAATGAAGAGGATGTTGACGACTGCATCTTCGCCCCTTTACAGGCAGGAATGGCCTTGTATAAAATCGTCCCCAAGAATCCGTATTACTTCTGGTCTGTCATGAGTCTGGTGATGCAGGTATGGGCAGGCTTTGACAGCGCAGACCTTCACATTCCCGAAACGTTTTCGTTATTCTGAAAATAACACACGTGTGATGTGTTGTTTAGGCCATCTCAGCACAAGATGAAAAACTGGCCCAGACCATGTTCCTGCCGCTGGCTGAACGTATGGTGGAGAAAATGGTCAAGGAGGAGAAGATTGAAGCGGAAGCAGAGGTGAGTAAGGACTGGCCATGAAAACTGCATTTTGACACTTAAATTCAGTTTTAGATGTCTTAAAAAATGGAGCTTGTTATGTTTTACTGATGGCTCTACATTTGGTTTAATTTTCCCCATTTTTAAAGGTAGCCAAGTCATTTTTATTTATACAGCCCAATATCACAAATTTGCTTCAAGGGGCTTTACAAGCTGTACAGCATATGACACCCTCGATTCAGATGAGGGAAAACTCCCCAAAAAAACCTCAACAGGGAAAAAATGGAAGAAACCTCAGGAAGATAAACGGAGGAGGGATCCCTCTCCCAGGACGGACAGACATGCAACAGATGTCATGTGTACAGAACAGACCAACATAGTAAAATTACAGTACGAATCAGGATGACAAAATTATAGATGAGTTGTAAACATTTATGAAAGTTATATAAGAAACCCTGATTATAAGACAACCAAAAGACGAAGTGAAGTTACAGAACACTTTCAGACTCATCCTTGAAACCTGGTAAAAGTGAAACATGAAGTACTTCCCTTAAAGCGCGATTTAAATTCCCCTTTTGTGTTCAGTCACATACTTACACTCCCTCCTGTTAGACAGTAGACGCAGTCAGAGTTATTTTTCGATTTGTTATTTCTGACTAAAAACAAACACATACTTGTTAAAGTGTTGCCGGTGCTATTTACAGTCGTTCCTTTTGTGTGTGTGTCTGTAGGTGCAGCTGTACTTTATGATCCTGGAGCGTTTGGGAAAGTGTGTCGAGGCTCTCGAAGTGATCAGGGGCCCACTTGGGGGTAGGTCTATGAGTGTGTGTCCTTCTGTTTGTGCACCTGTAAAACAGTTGTGTTAGTGAGTAGTGTATACTGTATCATATCATTTCAATTCATTTTCTTTATTTATTAAGACATTAATCAACATCTCTGTAAATGTGCCCGTGTTAACCAGGCGGCTGACTGCAAATCATGCAGCACAGCAATACATCATAAATATAAAATACAGTGTTAACACCCAATAATATTAATCTTAATAAAATGTTATTTGAAATAGTTTGAAGTTAGTAAAATGGGGATATCACATATTAAACAGATGCCAGTTCAGATACCTCCTCACCTTATGTGTTCAGATATTCGTTTGGTTCAAACCCGGGTTTGAACTTTGTGTCTACGGACATTCGCTAGTAGCTAAATCTGGTACGATACATCTCTTCTCCTTGTATGAGATAGCTTTTTGTACATGGTCCCTGACAAATAAATATAATAAACTAATTATATTTCTGTGTCTTCCCACAGAGAAGCTGACCAGTGAGCTGCAGAGCAGAGAAAACAAGTGTATGATGCTCTACCAGAGACTACAACGCTGGCCCGAGTGTAACGCCTTGGCCCACAAGCTGCTACTCAAAAAGTGAGCGTCTTTGAAACGCTTGTGTGAACGTGAGAAGAACTACAGATCAGCCCACAAGTTACAAACCTGTGTTTCTCTTTCTAGTCCTGATGATTGGCAGTTCTATCCCTCCTACTTCGACTCTCTCTTCCACCTCATTGATCAGTCGTGGAGCCCGCCAGAGGAAGGCGATCAGTGAGTACAAAGGATTTTTATTTTAAGTGGATACTGGTGTGTGTGTGTGTGTTTGTGTGTGTTTGTGTGTTAGAGCTCGACCGATGCAGGTACAACAATCCAATGTGCAAATACATCTTATGTCCCCATTGCTCCCTCCCCACCCCGCGTAAACCTGAGTACAAAAACATGAGCAGTAAACAACAATTCAATAACGTGGCTTTGTACTGTAGGGATAAATTTAAGAAAATAAATGAAATAACATGAATAAATACGTACAGATGAAGACTTTAAGAACATGAAATCCACCTGGAAGTACTTGTGATTCATGTGCAGTGTCAGCTGCAGAAGTTTTAAGGCTGATACAGATTTCAATATTTGAGGGTTTAAAAAATATAACGATATATCAGCAAATATTAATTGTTATAATTTTTTTTTAACAGAAACACAGCATATAAAAGACTTTTGGTTCAGGATCCCTTACATTTCGTTACTTAAGAGTTGTGATTTATGATGTGTACTCAGCAGGACATCATGCAGGTGAAAAATAAAAGTTTTTTTTCTTGTCAAAAACTCTCTCAGGTATGAAATGCCTGATGACGGTCGCCTGACAGAAACGTAGCTGTTGAATAAATTCACAATAAGCGAGCACCTGTCTGACCACTTCTTCTGCTCAAAAACAACAAATACAATAATAAACTTCACTGGAGTATTATTATTGTTGTTATTATTTTTATTGTTATAATTGACTGGGAAGCAAGGATTGTTAATGATGGACAGAAACACATTAATACAAAAGGTACTGGGCTAAATGAATTTTTGATGGATACAATGGCCTGTCACCAGTGACCACCAATTAATTTATCCAGTTTATACTTTTACCAGTACTCTTTTATTTCTGTCTATCCGATGCAAACTACAGCAGGAAAGTATTTACAACCATTATTGATGTCATTGATTGATTGAAAATGCTGTTTAACAACCTGCCATCTTTAACGATGCAGTAAATTAACATAATACTGTGGCTGAGAAGCAGAAACAAGTTTTAGTTTGAGTGGTTTTGGCCCGATAATCCCTCTAATATTACCAGTTCTAGCCAGCTGTTTTGGGAGGTGATGATCTGACATTATCTAAAGGGATTAATGATTCTGGATGGATAATCTGCTGGCTGGTGAGGGTCGTGCTGAATGATGAAAAGTCACTTTATTCAGAGAAAACGAAACATTTCGCCCATCCGGCCTTCATCAGTGTCAGATAGTTTGTTTAAATCCATCTTTATTTCCTGCTCGGAGCAATATGTTTGTCTTTGGATGACAAGGTGGCTAATTAATAGAGAGCTCATCCTTCAATCAGACAACCCGGGTTTAGGACGCCTTGTGCCTGAAAGTCTTCAACCTGCTGAGTTGTCCTTGAATCTCTGTGAGCTCCTGTAGTGCTGCTCTGTTGTTCACCTCTAAACTCTGGAGGGCAGCAGGAGAAAGTACATGTAATATTATCCAGCAGTGATTTGTGTCTTTCTGTCTGTCTCCAGCTGTTCGGAGGGCTCGGTACATCACACTGTGGCTGAAGTGGTGAGGTTTGTGGAGGAGAGAATTAAAGGGGAGGACGGCAAAGACTCTCGTTCACTCAGAGGGCCGTATTTAGCTCGGCTTGAACTAATGCACAGACTGAGAGAACGGGGCTGTCCTGAAGAAAGCCTGCTAGGTAAAACACATTCATAAAAACAGTTGCTTTTACCCTGTTCTTGAGCCTTTTATGTGACTTTATGTGGTTTTAAACAGGCGACCCTTTAGAGCTAATGGTGCAGTTCTTTGCAAAGTTTGGAGACAAACCGTGCTGCATCACCGACCTAAAAATATACCTCCATCTGCTCTCTCCTGATCAACATGTTCAGGTAAGACCGAGTTACGGCAGTATTGTTGAACTGACGCTTGTGCTTCCAACCCGTCACTTCACATTTCTCTCCTGAACCTTTTAGTTCATAAACCGTCTGAGTGAAGCGGTTCCACTGGGGGCGCAGGGAGAGGAGGGATTCGCTTTTCCAGAGGACACCAAAGCGCTACAGAGGCATTTGTGTGTGTGTCAGCTGAGTCGAGCCCTCGGGCTGCATCACGCTCTCGACGTGGATGGCAAACTTCGGCTTATCACGGAGCTCAAAGCTCACTATCGTCATGGGCTCAAGTTTGGTAAGAACACTTTTATTCAGATCTTTTGACACTAACATTTGTTCTGGATGATCAGATTGCAAACGGAGCAAAGAGGCATAAAATCTTGTTGTAAACTCACGCAAAGCAGGCAGATTTGTGACTTTGTTAACAACAAAAGTGTGAACGCATCGTGTTTCATGCTCAGTGGCCAAAAAATGGAAGCCCTTGTTCATTACCTCACTTGCTCTGAGAACAGCAGCGATTCGTCACCATAGCATGAAATCACTGATAATGTTTTCTACCAAATAGTTCCAGAAACTAAAAGTCCCTTTTGCACGTTGTTGTCTGTGTTGCGATAGCATCTGGAGAGCCAGGAGGTTTAGGCAAATTTCACAGATAAAAGAAAGCAAAGGCTTCTGTTAGACTCACTTTTTTGCACACAATGAGACGACAGCGCAGTCAACATGTTGCTCTTTGTTGGATGACTGATGTTTGAATGGATCTTACCTATTTTCAGTTTTCATTTCTCCCTCTGAATATCTCCTGTCTTTCTGCAAAATAGTGGCAACCTGCTGAGTGTCTAGTTATATTTTTGCTGTGTCTCTTTTCGTTTCTCTTATTTGCCCACCCTCGGTCTCACTTCTTTTTTTTTTTAAGCATAATTGAGAAGTCTGTTAAAAACCTACTTTAAACATCAATAAATCATGACAGAAATTCCCCTCCCTGGTTCTTATATTGACACTACAGGCAATCACTGCTTGATAATTGTGTAATTTAATGTTACACACAAGTTGTCGCAAACTCAAAAGCTTGTGTGTGAATGTTCAGTGCTGCAGACAACTGGAAGCAGAGACTTTTTGTTTTCAGGGAATAAATTTAGAATTCTGTTTTCCTTTTTAAAATGCAAGTAAAGTTCCTGAGTTTCAAAAAAAAAAAGGGTTTATGTAGAAGGCTGACCATGTAAAGGTGTTCAGTGGGATTGATATATCGACCCAATCCTGCACCTAGCAGCCAAAATGATAAGGTTTTCAATAAGCCGTCCTCAGGAAGCCATTCACATGCAAAGCAAGTGTGGAAGTGTTGTTCTTGATGAATGTACTTTTTTATGTAGCGACACACTTGCATATGGAAAGAGCAGAGCACCCTCACCTCAACTCAGATGTTGACTGGCAGCTATTACTGCAACGCGCTTGTCACACATCGTCAGGATACGTGCGTGTACTTAAATCTGATTTCACTCAGTCACATTTTGAGGACTTCACCTCCCATTTCCCTGCAAGGTTAGAAATTTGTTGTAGGGTTAAAAGCTGAGTTTTTGGTTAGATTTGGGGCTGGTGTTAGGCATGTTGTAGTTATGGTTAAAGTTAGTGTAAGCCTCCAGCATCCATGAACGTACAGTAAAAGATGTCGTCCTGTGTGACAGAAACAAGATTCAGGTAGCAGGTTTGCACCTCAGGCTGCAAACACATCAGCAGTCCTGATTTTGATGA
The DNA here is from genome assembly GCA_003416845.1 of Oplegnathus fasciatus. Classification (NCBI taxonomy): domain Eukaryota; kingdom Metazoa; phylum Chordata; class Actinopteri; order Centrarchiformes; family Oplegnathidae; genus Oplegnathus; species Oplegnathus fasciatus. The sequence continues at coordinate 232,784 of NTHP01000361.1, read as the reverse complement.
GTGTAACGTGTGTGTATTTTTAATTTTAAGATGTAAACGTGAATTATTATAATCATATTTCAACAACATGGGTTAAGGCTAGATATCAAGCTTCAGAAATGTTTGAGCACTGACACGCGTGTCTGTAGCAGAAAGTACTGAAAAGGTTTCAGTATAAAGAGTTGTCTTTGAATGTTGTTTCCTTATTTAAATCATCATTTTGCTAGTTTTCCAAGCTTTAACAGAGGCAAAGTTCTTGTACAACTGTTGTGTGTTAAGGGATAATTAAACACTGATGCATTTGGTTTATGTTGGATATAAAAAAGTGAGGAATATAAACCTTTTTCTAAAAACAAAATAAGGTATTTTAAAAGTGTGGTTTTGGTGTCGGTGCCTTAAATCAGGTATCGTATTGGACGTTTTATCACTGCTGCTTTCCTGTGAACAGTTACTGCTTCATTTTATTCTGACTTGCTGATCTCTCTGTTGAACAGGGAAGAACGCTCTGAAGACGGAGCTGCAGTTTTCTGATATGTATTGTCTCATGGCAGCTCATGTATACGTTGACTTATGGACGGACACTGGTGAGTTTTTCTGTCTCTTATCCCAGATGTTTCTCTGCGTCGGTGACGGCGTCTCTAAATGTGTCGCTCTGTGTGTTTTGTAGGGGATGAGAACATGGTGTGGCAGGGTTTGGGCGTCCTGGAGGGGGGTCTGTCTCACAGTCCCTCCAACGCCCAGTTCAAGCTGCTGCTGCTGCTCCTCTACTGTCACCTGGGAGCCTTCGAGCCCGTAGTGGATCTTTACTCCAGCCTGGATGCCAAGCATGTACAGCACGACACCATAGGGTCAGTACACAGTTAGCTTTAATCTGTGCCTGTATTTATCAAGCTTCTCACAGCTCCTACCAGAGTACGACGAGTTATTGATGAAGCTTCCTGCACGGACATTATAATGACCGATTACATTTAACATCTGGCCAACAGACAACAGTTGAAAGTTAACCTTTTGTCACATTTACAGTGATGCTGATCATTGTGGATCATCCTTGAAAATAAATAAATAGAATACATTTAGATAAAATTTTATAGTTTTCCTGACAGTTGTGGTTTAGAGTACTAGATATTGGTAAAATTCAAAATCAAATAAACCAAACACATTTATTATTTTATTTATTCTTTATGTAAATACCCCAATAATTTAGGTGACTAAGCAGGGTGGGAAGATAACTTCTTTAAATGTGAACATCTACCAGCCACTGACAGATAAATGTTCAAATTCACCAGCCATTCAATGGTAAATCATTGTTTTGTGTCTGAAATCTACCAGCCACTTTCATATTTTTTCTGGTGCTAATTTCCCACCCTGTGACTAAGATATGGAGATTATTTATGCAAAAATGATGAAATCTCCTAATGATATTCACAAATAATCAATTTGCATTTGGCTGTAAAAATAAATGTACATTTCTGTAATGTCACCCAGTGTTGGAAGATGCACAGTAACAATGAACATATCTCTTTAAAGAAAGCTCTGCCATCTTTCAATTTATGTAAATAAAATAAGGAGTGAATTAATTAACGCAAGATATGCATGAATGCAGCTTGTTTATAACTCCACACTGAGTAGTGGGGAAATCAATTAATCAGATTATCTGAGGAGCTGTACAAGCGATCAAAGTTTAATTTATTACCACTGAAACTGTCAGAATCATCACTGTTGCAAAGCTGCAGTTTCTCTGTTTTCTGAAAAGTTGTGAGGAGCTTGAAGTTTCTGTGGAGAGAGTCTGTGGGTGTCTTTTGCATCCCGCGCAAGGTCTGTCAGCAAATTATTAAAAATGGTATCTTTTAATGAGCTCATCGTCATAAATTAAAACCATTTCTCCCTGACTGTGCGCTTATGTCTCTGCCTGAATGCCTGACAGCTCCTAACAGGTTAGGACACCTGAAGCTCTCCTTAAAATCAGCACAGACAGGAGTGATTACGAGTGATATAAGTTAATAAAGTTAATAAAATGCTTCCTTGACCTTAAAAGAAGGACCAAAAATGTGTTAAAATGGGGATTTTTGGCCAGCTAAGACTGATTTCCTTCTCTGAGACGCTGAATAAATACGAGCCCAGACCAGCGTTTATCACCAGCAAGAGATTTGAGTGTAAAAATGCTTTTTTTTTTTTTCTTTTCAAATTTTCAGGTTTCTGTTAACACGTTATGCTGAGTCACTGGGTCAGTTCGCTGCAGCCTCGCAGTCCTGTAATTTCTCCCTCAGGTTTTTCCACTCTAACCAGAAAGATGTAAGTCGATCCCACTTTGTGATTTAATTTCTCACAGATTCAACACTTTACAAAGCCAGAATCACGCGTTCTTACATTCATCTCTCCTCTCTCCCACCAGACCTCAGAGTATATCATCCAGGCGTACAAGTACGGAGCGTTTGAGAAAATCCCAGAGTTCATCGCTCTCAGGAACAGGTTGAACCAATCGCTGCACTTCGCCCAGGTCCGCACGGAGAGGATGCTGCTGGACCTGTTCCTCGAGGCCGATATGTGAGAAAATGCTCAAAACGCGCTCTGAATTATAGCGACTTGTGCTGCGGAGTTTGATTCTTCATTTAGATGTTGTCTTTCTTTTAATTTGTCTTCCAGAGTGCTGAGTCTGGAGGAGAGTGTGAAGGCCATGTCTTTGTCTGCAGAGGAGGATGACATCCCCTGGGATAATATGAGGGACAACAGAGACCTTACTGTTTTTACCAGCTGGGACCCTAAAGAGAGGTATTCAGTTATTTTCATGATATTTTGGCAGGAACGGAGGCGCATGTAGTCGCTGACAAACCCTCTCATCCAAGGGAAGTGTTAATTTTGGCGCCTGATTTTGATTTTGTTGTAGTAAGAGTCTTTGGATATTGATTTTTAGTCATATTTTAGTCATTTGATGATTGTGTGTTTTAGTCAACAAAATCTAAAGACATTTTAGTCTAATTTTTGTCAGTTTTAGGATGATTTTTCACATTTTTAACTTCTATGTCTTCAAAGCCTTCTGAGGCTACAGCTGTTTCCATCTTTGATCTTTATAGTTAACATGGTTACAGGTGTTCTCTATCTCTGTTGGCACTGTTTACCTGTTTATACCAGACCGTAAAGCCGTATTTAATAGCGGAAAAATATACTGTAGGCTCTGGCTATGAGTCTGCGAGGACTCTTGGACTCTGCAAAGCTAACTTGCAAGTTTTAGAATCCCTCCTGGTCTGCTCTGATTAGTTTATCAGACTAAGTAAGTTTTTAAAAGACCTGCAGGTTATAATACAGAAGTTAGACCACTATACAGACATAAACAGAGTTTTTGTAACTGAATTTGAAGGCTGATATTTCTTTCAGCAAATGATTTCAGTTTGGTCTCAATAATATCAGGTTTTGTCATTGTATAGTTACATTATTAATTTGTCCTCCAACTTTTAATCGCAGGCTGCACTCACAAATAGGGCTGTGCGATATGACGATATAAATTACGTGACGATAGAAAAACATCTGTCGTTTCATATCATGCTCTATCGTTTATTTCGTTGTGTCGCAAATCTTTCATTTGGACGATGCTTTGCGTTCTTCGGCACGGATGCAGGCAGGAAGTTTGCGTGAAGGCAACACAAACAAACATGGAGGAGAGTGAACGTGACACAGAACGGAGTAATTCTGAACAGGAGGAGGACTCGGACCAGCCGAGACAAAACGAGGAGCTCGTACCTAAAAGAGGGGCTGCTTCTGTCGCATGAACTTGGTTTGTCTTTGAAAAGTCTGACACGGACCAGAAAACCGTACCAACCGGTCCCCACAACAGACTCAAAACACCACAAACCACTTTCACCACCTACGCTGGAATCACGTCAATCAGTACGGAGAGTCTATAGATGATTAATATTTGATGTTTTGTTATTTTGTTACATGCTTAATTAAAAATTTGCACAAAGGTTCTAAATAAAAGGAGAAAAATAATCAGATATAATTAATTATAATTCAGAATATAATAAGAAATAGGCTTTTCCATGTGGTCTTTTTATATAAACTATTTACAGAAAATGTGCTGTATCGTTATGTAGATATGAAATGACCCGTATCGGGATACGAGATTTTGGTCATATTGCACAGCCCTACTCACAAAGGTCAAAGTTCATAATGTGAATACGGCATAATGGTTCACACACACAGCGCCAATGTCACTCTGCTCTGTGGTAATACAACAGACTCGCTCTCACCTGTAACATCCAGTTATTTCCAAACTCCGGCTGTTAGAAGAGAGCCGCTCACTCTCTGTCGTCGTTGCTTACTTGACATTATTGCAGCCGCCTGTTTGCAGCTCTCCACTCAACTGCTGTTTGGAACAAGCAACTGAAATGTTGGATGACATTAATGCAGTTCTTTTAGTGAACGTATGGGTGAAGATTTAGATGGTTGACAGGCGGCATTATTCCTGCGTTCACTCCTGCTGATAATAAACATGAAAGATTACCATACCTGTTTATCACCGCGAACTTGCCTGTTTTTGTGGTTTGTCTCAGCTGTTTTGTTGCTGCTTCTTGTGTAATTTCAATGGGATTGTGGATGCATTTAGTCCACTGATCTGTTAGCTAACTGGTAATCTTAATACCATGACAATAATACTATTGAAATGCGAGATGCTGCTTAATCAACTTCTGAACAGGAGATATTTTGGGGTGGCAGAAGACACAATGCTGCGATTCCACAGATGAAGGCAGATCTTTGAATATGACTGTATTATAACAGTAATTTAATGTCTGTGTCCATTCGTCCGTCTCTCACATTATTGTTAATTTTTTTTGTTTTCGTTGTGGAATAAATGTCGTCTGCAAATACGAAATTAACACATTCAACCCGTGTGCTTCTTCTTTTCACAGACAGTTAACTGACGAGCACCGGCGTCGGTCTCTAGAGGAGGAGTCCGTCTGGCTGAGGATACGCTCTCTAACACTTCGCCTCCTCGCCTCGCTGGCCGCGCTCGGACACACGCCCTCGCAACAAAACTCTGAGATGGGAACCAACGAGAACGGAGTCGGAGACAAGACCTCGATCCTCAGCAGCCTGCTCTCCCAGCTCAACCAGACTCTACAGACAGCGGCTCAGATAGCAGAAAAACGCATACAGGTACGTCTGACACGCAGGCACCCACATGTTTATTTAAATTAACACCAGCCTACGTCCCATACATGCTTACCCGATAATATCGAGAAAATATGGAGATTTGTTCATTTTTGAAAGCAGGACAGGAAAGGTTGCCGGATCTTATAAACCTCTCCGTCTTATTTCCATCTGAGGAAAATCAGTTGAGCGGTGTAGAGAAGCTCACAACTACAGCTTGGTTAGCAGTGATCTTCAAGTCCTCGGGGACCACAATGAATAAGGGTTGGGGTCAAAAACTGTGCCACATACATCTGATAAAATCTCCTCAAGAATCCTCCAGCTGCAGAGATGAGCAAATCACGCCTGTGAGGGATCACACTCACGATCTTATACAGTTCTTACCTACTCATGAAAGAGAGTTCTTCCAGTCTGCTGCTGGTCTGTGACGTACTTTGAACTGCATTAACCCGTGCCTGATGCATATTGATGAATGACTAACTGCTATTTGTCAAGATATTTGTGAGCCAGCTTCCTCTTCCCATTGCAGCTCAATGTGGTGTAAGGAATGAGATGCAGCTGCATGAATTGACTCCTGTAAAATGGATACTACACCCTTTTGCAGTGGTCAATGTTCAGGCGCTCTCCTATGCATGTTTGCTACCGGGCCTCGAGATCTCAGCCGACAGAACCACCTTCTTTAAAAACGTCCTTTAGGCCGGTCACACCTCAACTGGCCCCAAATCTAAAGAGCCCCGCAGAGAACAGGGTTGTTAGTAAAAAAGAGCTTCTGCCGCTGGAAATCACATTAATGTTGGATTGCAAGAATATTTTTCCATGTGTGACCATAAGGAGATTTCTTTATCCACCAACTCCTGGACCCAAAGCCACAAATTAAGGATACTGGCTGCCCAATAATAAAACGTGTAATTTGACTGAGCCAGCTCTCCATTTGGGGGCAAATTTTCATTCCAAACTCAGTCGATTTGATCATTTTAACTCCCTTAAAAAAGGACTTTGACTGTTGGCTTCAAATGAAAATAAAAGTCTCTGCATAACGACCATTTTTACAGAATTATATCTGCACATTAAATGAGAATCTTTGCAGTTCATTTGAATGACATAATGTTAGAAATGGGTGGAGTACATTGCTGTAATGATGTCTTTGCTGTGCTGCAGTATCCATTCCTGGGACCACCCTCCACCCGCCTGGCCTCGGCTCTGTCCAGCGGGAGCTGTCAGTGCCAGGCTGCCGCCCTCCAGCTGTCTGTCCACCTACAGGAGCTGGAGACTGTCGGCCTCGGTAAGAAGACACGGCAGCAACATGAGGCAGATCGCCGCCTTGATTTCGCCCGCTGCTTTTTACACTTACCACTCTTTCTTTTTACCCTCTTAGATGAGTCGTCAGAGCTTCAAACCCAGATCTGTAACGGTTTCAAATCATTAGTAGTTCAGCTTCAAGGTGAGTTAGCAGCTGGGTTTGTAAATCTCCAGCACAGTAAACTGCAAATCTGTTATCCTTCATGTTTCCTCTTTCTGTCCACAGAAATACTGAATAAATGCAAAGGGGATTTATTGGAAATGAAAGAGGGCAAATTAAAAACCCGGCCCTCCTTATTAGAAAACCTAATCTTCTTTGTTGAGGTGAGACACAGAGAGACACACGATTTCCTTCCTGTACTGGATCTGATGTGCTGAAGTTGTAACATGTTAATGTCATTCTGCACAGACGGCGTGCATAGTGTTGTGGATGGCTAGTCACTGTGCCAAGATCCTGCGACCACTCAAGACTAGTCTACAGAAGAAGAAGAAGAAGAAAAAGGATGCAAACACAGCTCTGGTACAGTTTTAATCCTCCTCTGATACGTCCATCCATTAGAAACATTCGTTCCCTCAGTACTTTATTAATAACCCTCCACTGATGATTTGTGTCTCCTGCAGCCAGTGGTGGTGTGTGGGTTCCAGGAGCTGACGGGGAGCTTGCAGGACCTGCTTACCCAGGCTCTGGAGCATATAAAGGGGCAGGAGACTGGCATGACGGCCCTTAAACTGGCCAGTTTATCCTTGGAAGGATACCCACAGGTTAGTGTGCAGAGACGTGGACGGTTTCTCTTCCCGTCCTGTCATGATTTTCACAAACATTCATTCAAAGAAAAACAATAAAAAGACAATTAGAAGCTCCTCGCTTGTAAAAATAATTTATTTCTTTTTTTTTTAATTGAAGCACCTGATCAAATCAGGAACACGCAGAGCAGAATGTAAACTCTGAATTGTATTTTTGCAGAAGCTACAGGTTAATTTGATTATTTGTAAGCGAGGAGCTACTCTCGATGTTTATGTTGTTGCCCCTTTGGAAGCCCCTTCTTCCCTACTCTATTTGATATGTCGGTCAAATACATACATATGTAGGGAAGTGGCAATAAACAGGCATCAATAACGTGCTTGTTTCCATTTTGGAAGCTGCATAATATTGACAGATCACAGTTGAGCAGAGTTGGGACTTGACAGGCAGGTGTGCTGTTACCAGTCTGTGTGGGGAGCAGAGCTTTTTCAAAAAATCAGAAAATCCCCAAAAGTTTGAACAAATTCGATCCAACATGTAATTTGTTCGAATTAACTGAAGCACACCCACCCACATCCTGTCCTGAAATACGTTGCGGCTGGAGTCACACAGATTCCCCCCCTTGAATGGAGGGAACAGCTACACCAGATTGTTATGTTTAGTCGTGCAGGATTAACTGATGGGCTCCCTCTGCCGTCCGGCGGGCAGGACCGCAGCGTCCAGTCCCTCATCACCAGGCACAGCTTCATCCCTCAGGCCACAAGACTTTTGAACTCTTGAGCTCGTGAGCTCATTACTGTTGTCACTTCACCCCATCCTTCTATTACTTACTGGTTACTACCTGTTTAAATTTCCATTTATATATATTTATTACTACCGTTTACACCTGCATACATCACAGTAAGCGTATATATTTACATTGTTTAACCATCGCAGTGTATATATTTATTAGTGCAATGACCGACTAGCACTGTCTAATATCCTGTCAATCACCTGTCCACATTACAGTTTATTCATTATATCACTTCTGCACACCTGCCTCCACAGTATTATATTTCTATTTTCTATTATTTTATTGTGTTATATTATACTTTATTTATACTGTATTCTATTCTTATATTTTTGGACTTTTGCACTATTTTATATCTTAAGTTCTCCTTTATTTGTGTGATTTTCTTTATACATATTTATGGAGCATTGTTGGAGGAGCCTGAGATCTAAGAATTCATTGCCAGCGACTGCTTCTGTGTAACTGTTGTGCACATGACCGTAAAGATCTCGAATCTCTTTATTTCTTGTGTTTCAGGAGGAAGCGTCGTTTATGAAGGCTGCTATGGACAAGGTGCAGAGCAGTTACCTGCGCTCACTACAGGAGGTGGGAGATCTGCTCAAGAAGAGAGCAGAAACTATAAAGAGCCTCAAGATCTGAGCACCATCACACACCCCAAATAAAGACGACTATGCCCCCACCATCAGCCCCCGATGCCCCACACCACCGTCTGTCAGCCCACCAGCTAACCCGCGAGTCCGACGAACCCCCGACTCCACCCGCCCGAGCACACAGTCGTTACTGACCTCCTTCCTCTCCTGCGTATTTCTCACTCAGCGTTTGTGAGCTCTACATCCGGATTTTTCTTTTCTTTTCTTTTCTTTCACTTCAACACACACCTCTGGAACATTTGCAACTCTTATAGCACACAAGCTTGTAAGTAAACTCATGACTTTATACAGCAATTATAAGTGAAAATGAGGAACAAAAAGACATGCTCCTTTAATAAAAAAGAAACTAGAGCAAATTAGGAAAAATGAATAAGCAGTTTTAGATGAACTAATCTAATAAATTATTGTACATAGTAAAGAGCAACTACCACAACTCCTTGACTAAATGAGAATATAAGACACAATAAACCACTATTCTGTTTGTCAGTTATGTTTCCTCTTTATTCCTCATTTTGTTTTTCTGGTGACTTCGAGAACAATCACACAAACACACACAAACACACACTCTGGGACTGTTAACACTAAGGAGGAAAGTTATTTCAATGTGCTGCTTTTCCAGCTGTTTCTCTCCATCGAGAGCAAACAGGCACAATTTTGCATTGAACTGATGCGCTCTCTGGAAATATGGACACCTGGCTACCTGCAGACTGAAGTTTCCCATTCAAGAATTATTTTCTCACGGTCTTTTCTTCTTCTTCTTTTGCTTTGTGTATCTCGTGTGTCGCTTTGGTACTGAAAGTGGAACCACCTCTGTAGTTGCAGTATTATAAAGAGCAGTGGTGGGATGAGTTGAATACCCAGGATATTTTTTAAAAATCTGAATTGTCTGCCGCTATTGTTTCTTTTCTTTTTCTTTTTTTTTTT
>NTHP01000361.1:195090-213677 GCA_003416845.1 Oplegnathus fasciatus | reverse complement strand
AATAATAATAATAATAATAACATCTTTATTTATATAGCACCTTTAAAAAGAGAGTTTACAAAGTGCTTTGACAGACAAAGCAAAAACAGGATACTCAGAAGGCGATATGAAATCAGCAAGGCCAAACAAAAGCAAGACAAAATTAATTATAGATGAATACAAATAAAAACAATAAAAGCAATAAAAAGTTGAGATCACATAAAAGCAAGTCTATAAAAATGGGTTTTAAGAAGCATTTAAAAGAAATCGCTGATTCTGCGAGCCTTACCTCCTCAGGCAGGTCGTTCCAAAGCCGAGGGGCCCTGATGGAAAAAGCAGGGTCACCTTTAGATTTGAGCCTCGACTTTGGAACGACCAGAAGGGACCCACCTGAGGAGCTGAGGCTGCGAACTGGCTCATGTGGTTTCAACATTTCCGCTATATAGCTTGTGGCCAGACGTGCTTTAAAAGTGATCAGTAAAATCTTAAAATCAATTCTAAATCGAACAGGGAGCCAGTGGAGAGAGGCCAGGACTGGGGCGATGTGATGTGGTCTGTTAAAACCAGTAGGAAGCCGAGCTGCTGCATTCTGAACTAGTTGGAGGCGAGAGAGTGACTTTTAGTTCTGTGAGCAACGTTTGCTGAAAACTACTGTTGGCAGCTGTTTTAGGGAATTATCCAGACTTTTTAAAAAAAAATGGAAGTACATGTTCGTGACCCATTTTTAAAGATTTATGTGTTCAGTAGGAGCCGCAGACGTGTGAGGGAAGTCGAGTTAATTCTTGATTCTGGTCTTTTCATGGGATTCGTTGACATTAACAAAAAAAAAAGGCCTTTACACACCACATATTCATTGACGAATTTTAGCGTTAAAACCTTTCACGTGAATGTTTGCCGAAGAAACAGTTGATGTAACGCTACCACTTATCCCATGTGGTGATGTTTTATAGTATACTGTACCTTTCACAAGGACTGCATGTAATTTCTGATGTGTATAATGTCCATACCATAACGTTACCTAATGCACTTGGAATTGAATGGTTCTCTACAAGTTCCCTTGACAACACAGTATGTTTACCCATCTTTTGTAGGCTACTCACCGTCACAGTCAAGTTCAACTGCTGTGCTTCCCCTTTATATTTGTTGTCTTTGTAATCTTTACTTTGTTTGTCAAAAAGGGCGCTATGTTACAAGACCAAATGGATCAATATCCATGTCTATTGTTGCGTGACGGTATCGCAAAATATGAAAGTTTCAGATTCGGTGTGGACAGACTCATAGAGATAGATGGGTTCGAATTTTTAAATTAAAGTGCGATTTAGTCACACAAATTATTGGCGTTTGGTCTGGAAAGACCGACAGATAATCGCACAACAGGTTTTGCACCAAAGTGCTTCACAAAGACAGACATATGTATACACATACAAGCATAAAGACACATAGATGTTGTGGAAATAAAACAAGATTAAAATAGAAACAAGTTGAACACGATTTAAACCAGATGAATCAGATAAAAACAGAAAAACAGGCTAAACACAATTAGAAACCAGAGAATTAAAGTGGCTCAGCCTGTCTGATGGCCTCCGGCAAGCTGTTAAAGAGCTCAAGTAATGTTTGCAGATTTGAAACTACTGAATTTTCCACTCTAGATAAAGGAGGAGGCGAAGACCCCAGCGGTTCAGCGGAGCAGAACAGTGAACTTCAGGCTACAAAGACTGACGCAGGCAGTCCGGAGGGCACTGAGGGTTCGCAGGACAGCAGTGAGGCGACAGGCGCTGCTCCTGACTCCCCCTCCAAGCAGCTGCCGGACCAGATCTCTTTCTTCAGTGGGAACCCCTCAGTGGAGATCATCCATGGCATCATGCACCTCTACAAGACCAAGTGAGTCTCATCTGATACGTTTATTCACCACTTCACCGGTTGTCTGCTGTTTTAATACAGGGAGTGTATTTCTTGTCTTGTTGCAGCAAAATGACGTCACTGACTGAAGATGTGAGACGCAGCGCCATGGTGTGCATCCTCACTGTCCCCGCGACCATGACCAGCCATGACCTCATGAAGCTCATGGCACCCTTTAATGATGTCATGGAGCATATGAAGATCATACGGGACTCGACCCCTAACCAGTACATGGTTCTGATTAAGTTCTGTACACAGGTGAGATCTCAGCAGAGGTTTTTAACTGTGCAAGTCAAGTTCTTGGAGGTTACTGTATGTTTTCATACCGTCTGTTTGTTTGTTTGCAGTAAAGCTGATTTGAATGAACGTCGGCGCTTATCTTTGCCTAAAGATCAGTTGATTTCAGTTTTCAGTCTCAGCCAGAATTACTGTGCTGTGTTCATGTTCTGGAGGGAAGTTCAGCCACCCAGGACTTCCCATTTGAGTGCTGAATAGTGTTACATTCATGGGCCATGAGCTGGTTTAACTTCAGGACGGGTGTATCTGAGCAGGTTATCACCTGGCTCCAGTCCTGACTACAGGACCGGAGGGTTATCTGGCCCAACACGGCTGATCCGGAGCAACGGTTCCTTTTCAGTGGCTACGTTAGCCGGCCGGCCCGTGGCAGCCGATGAATGACACAAACAAGCAAACTGTTAGTTTGAAGCTTTAGCCTTTGAAATGTTTGTGGCCTTGTAGCATATTTCTGTCTTTAGTCACTATCTGACTTAATGCTGCTTTTGTCTTCTCTGTCTTTGTTCAGGCAGACGCTGACAGTTTCTACACAGCGTGTAATGGCCGCCAGTTCAACTCCATAGAGGACGCAGTGTGCCAGCTGGTGTATGTGGAGCGGGCAGAGGTTATAAAGTCTGAAGAGGTAAATATATCTAACATGATTCTCTAATCACCCCACTCTTCAGTAGGGTTGGGTATCGTTTGGGGTTTTTCCGATAGCGGTGCTAAAACGACACTTTTAAAATGGTACCAGTGCCTGAACCGAAAAACAAAAGAAGCACAAAACGATGGTCGGCAACATTAAAGAACAGCTTTTTATATTGTTACGTTAAATTTGAACTTGAACAATATATTAACTGTTAACAGTTTAAAGTATACTTAAATATATAAATATAAATAAATACAAAACACTTAACAAATTTACATAAATGAATAAAACCTGACCCAACTACAATAATTTAACACTAAATAACAGTTACAGTAACAGCCAAACACATTTTGAGTTGGTATTCTACAAACTCCAACTTCAAACTTCAGCAATTATTTTGCAGAAACATTATAATATTTGCTTTCTCTGGCAAAATAAACACACACAGCATCCGTACACTTTCTGCCGTACAGCCAATCATAGTGTGTTACGCCTGTATCTGTAAATGCAGGACCCCGAGCTGATCTACCGGGCCAGGTACATCTGGTACCTTCACCGGCTGATGTGCTCAGCACGGGGTCACACAAGCAGTCGACACGGTGCATCCCTCTGCGGTCAGGTGTATCTGGCTTGTCACCAGATGCTTCATTTACACGCAGTTGTTTTTGAACATTTGTTGCCAGTACCAGTGTTGAATCCTTTCGAGTGACATACAGCCCCACTTTAGACCGTTTAGCTTCAGGCATTTTAACCGTGTTTAAGGTAACTGCGAGCTGCCATCAGAGCAAGTGAAATGTTAACTAGCGACGGCACGTGCGGTGATGCTTCGGTTGCCTGTGTAACGTCCGTTTCGGAGCACCAGAGGGCAAATATTTCAGTCGACAGCCGGCACCGAAATGAGGCCCCGAAATCTGCGTTGGGATTTGGTCCGGTGGGTACCGGTCATATAGGCACAGGTTTCGGTTCCCAACCCTGTCTTAGGGTCTCAGTCTTTAAAAATAGATTCCCCAATCCTTAAAATTGAACTTTTTAGTAGAGCTGGTACGAACAGTTCTTCAGTCAACAGACAAATGATCAGCAACTATTTTGATATGCGATTGATCATTGAAAAAGTCATTTTTCAAGCAGACACGAGATAATATGAGCATTTTGTGCTTTTCTCTGTTTTTTTTATCGTTGTAAACTGAATCTCTTTGGGTTTTTGAGTGTTGGTCGGACAAATTGAGATATTCGAAGATGTCACCTTGGATTCTTATTTAATGACATTTTTTCAGCCAAACAAGAGAAAGTAATCGTCTGAATAATCGATTTTGAAGATAATTGTTAGCTTCATCCCTGCTTGTCTGTGCAGTATATTGTAGGGTGGCACAGTCGTGGTCTAAGATGACCGTTGAAACCAAACACTGCTGCGTCACTCGAGCGCACAGTTTCCTATCTCTGATCTCCTCCCCTCTCCCTCTGTCTCCCTCTCTCCCCTCCCCCCCCTCAGGGAGCCAGTCTGCCGGTGATGGAGCTGACCGAGCTGCCAAAGTGCACCGTGTGCCTGGAGAGGATGGACGAGTCCGTTAACGGCATCCTCACCACTCTCTGCAACCACAGCTTTCACAGCCAGTGTCTCCAGCGGTGGGAAGATGCCTCGTGAGTTAATACACACACATGAATTCCCGCGCTGTTTCCTACGTTATGTTACACTTTGCCTTCTGTTAAATCTCTTCCCCTCCAGGTCATTTACAGTCCTTGATATTTTAGTTTTTAGAAATATTTTAGCCTGCAGCACCTTTGAGATGAGCTTATTTCAAACCTCTTTCCTACCAGAGACGTGACTAAATAATCAGCTCTGGCTTTGCCTTTATCAGTAACACTACATGTGTGCAACAGTTCAAGAGGTTTAGTTTAAATACAGGACTGATCTACAGCCGTGTAAATAAAGGAAGCTTCTCACTAATGACAGAATCAACATGCTCTCTCACCTGATTCTTCGTCCACTGGTTATTTCTCCGGGCTTCACGTCATGTGGTGTTTGTTTTTGTCCTCCTCTTTACATGTATTCTTCTGTTCCACAAAGCACCACTGCACCACGCGTGTGACAATAGATGAACATGTGCTCTGTTTCCAGGTGTCCTGTATGCAGGTACTGTCAAACCCCAGAACCAGTTGAGGAGAACAAGTGCTTCGAGTGCGGAGTGCAGGAGGTAACCGACTGTCCAGCTCTGGATCTTCTTTTAATTCACTTGAGCTTTTGTTTTTAACCTTTCGCCGTCCCTCGTTGCTCTTTTCTCCGTAGAACCTGTGGATTTGTTTGATCTGCGGGCACATCGGTTGTGGTCGCTACGTTAGCCGGCATGCCTACAAGCACTTTGAGGAAACACAGCATACTTATGCTATGCAGCTCACCAACCACCGTGTCTGGGACTACGCAGGAGGTACTGAATTTGTTTGGGTGCTCTGTGTGTGTTTATGTGTGTGTGTGAACAGATACAAGTTGCTGGTTGAGGGTGTTGATCGTAAATTGCAAGATTAAATCTTTGAGACCAAGAATTTATGGCTGTTAAAGCTGCTTTAATCATCTTTGGCCACTAGAGGGCAGAAGAATACCTAAACAAGTTGAGAGACAGCCTCTGTAATCATAACCTTATAAAGTCATTATGGCTAATGTGTTAGCAAACAGTTGCCTGTTCAATCCCACCACATGGTCCATTTAGTAGCTGTTCTGGAGCTTTCAGTCATCTCACATGATGTTCAGCAGCAGCAGATGGAGTCACGTAGATGTTTAAATTTCTGTTCCTCTGAGCTCTTTAAGGACTTCGCGTCCATGTTGGCTTATAAGTTGAGGTTCAAAGTTGAATCCTGACCTTGAAAACGCTCTTCTTATAGCTCTGTTTTGTTGTCAAATCCCAAGAAAAATATATCTGGTTCTTTAGCTGCTAAATTCTCCACTTTGTTCATCAGTTGGTCGCTAACTTGGTCAGCAGTTGGGTTTATCAGAGTTTACCACACAGTTAATGTGCTATAAAAACAAAACGCTGAGCTAAAGGAGGATGATAATCTGAGGTTGAGTGATAATTATTTGTGGGGTCATCACTGTGAGTGATGAGTCTTCACATTACATGTAAATAATGTTGTAAACAACATTGATTAGTGCAGCTTTAAGAATATAAAATATATATAAATACATCGGTATATTTATAAAAATAAACGTGAAGCAAAATTTTACATTTTGGAAAATTATTTTCTCCCGTCTTCAGTCATCAAACACACACCTTGACACCACCCAGAAATGTCAAACTCTTAACCTAAATTGGATCCAGTGTGGGGCTGCAACAAACAACTATTTTCATTTTCGGTTAATCAATTATTCGTTTGTCTATAAAACTTCAGAAAATGGTGAAAAACCATTATAGTTTCCCATAATCTGATGTGATGATTTCAGATTACTTGTCTTGTCCAGCCAACAGTCCAAAACCCCAAAATATTCAGTTTACAATGGAATTAAAACGGGAAAAAGCAGCAAATCCTCAAGTCTGAGGAGCTGGAACCAGCAAATTCTTGGTATTTTTGCTTAAATAAATGATTAAACAGTTATTAAAATAGCTGTCAATTTTGATCGATTAAGTACATGTTCCAGCTCTAATCCAATGGACCAGCTTTAGTCAGACAGTCAGTCAGTCATGGTGATCTTTGTGGTTCTAGATAATTACGTGCATCGGCTGGTGGCCAGTAAGACTGACGGTAAGATGGTGCAGTATGAATGCGAAGGAGACACCTGCCACGCTGAGAAAATTGATGCACTTCAACTGGAGGTAAGAATTTTCTTTTCTGTTGCTTTGTTTGCTAAATCAACTCAGAAATGCTCTGATGGATTCTCGGTGTCTGCAGTACTCGTACCTGCTGACGAGTCAACTGGAGTCTCAGAGGATTTACTGGGAGAATAAGATCGTTCACCTGGAGAAGGAGACCGCCGAGGAGGTATGAGTGCTATTAAGTCTTTGAATAGGTTTGATGCTGTTTTCTTCCTGATATGAGACTCGTCAACTATTCCTTTCTTTCCTGATCATTCTGTTCACGTGACTTTTAACTCAGATAAACAACATGAAGGCTAAATTCAAGGAGACGCTGGAGCGCTGTGATAACTTGGAGCGGCGGTTTGGAGAAATAAGCAAAGAGAAGCAGGGCATCGAGAAAAAGTAGGTGAAGACTGACGCATCCGTTTCTTTCGTTGCATTACATCATATGTTTTGGTTTGTGGACAGATTTTGGGCTCATTGGTCTCTTTGTGGTTATTTCATGAATCTTTTACTGTGTTGTGTTTCATTGTTTTTAAGAGTGGTGTCTGTCCTGGCTTTGTTTCTGTGTCTCTGTCATTTACAGACAAAGGTTGAAGGTTTTCACATTATTTTGATATCATTACTGATTATACTCATTACTTATTCTTTCATATTTGTTCAGAATTAGAGACATGTTTATTTCCAAGTAGGTTTTCACATATCAGGAATTTCCCTCGGTGTTTTGCATAACGGTCAAAATAAATAAAGTAAGAGAAAAGAAAACAAGTTCTGTAAAAGTCATAAAGAGTCATAAGTTTAAAATCGATATTTACAATTAAAAATATGTAAAATATATATATTCAAAAATCAAGAGGATGTGCAAAATGTTCACAGTATAAAGGCAAAAGAATATGTGCAAAAATAAAAACAGAGGTTTACAAAAATGTGCGTTAATGTAGTGTGTCAAAAAAAGAGTATTTGATATAATCTTTTACTTAAACAACAGTTCGTCTTAAAAGTACCCTTTCTTTGAGGTGGGGAAGCAAACACAGCACCAGCTGTACAGAATCATGTGATCGTCTACATTTCATCATCCTTGTACCAGTTTTAAGAGTGATTAAATGGGAGGATTTCGGTGTTTTGGAGAATTGTTGTTCTACGTTTAGTTGTGGCGTTACAGCGATCTTATGCACCATCATTCAGGATGGAGGTCTGCATATCAGACTTCATTCACCTGATCTAAAACATGTTTTGTCACACGGCTGAACTGTAAACTGCCATTTGCAGGTGAAAAATTGGTCCAGTTATATCACTGTAATAACTGCAATGTAAAGTCGGACTTTAGCTATGCGTGGAAACGTTGCAGATTTTTGGAGAAGCTGCCTTTGATATTTGCACCTCCGATACTCAAAATGCAGCTCAAAGAGCTTACAAAAGAAAAAAAGGAAAAGAGAAGACAATTTCAACAACAGCTAAAATGTTCAAATACATTTAAGAAGTGGAGGGAAGTAGAAAAATAAAAAGTATGTTCCAGTACATACGATACTCTTCAGTATTTGAACACAAAGGTGCAAACAGACACACAAGCACACGCCCTTTTCCCTCGATCCCCCAGAAACGTTAACGGGTTAATCCCCTGGAAAAACCGGCATCTCAACGGCCAGTATTCAACCCTGTTAAAGACCAGTGCATACTTAAAACCACCTGTGCCTTTTTTTAATTGGGACACTGAAGCATCAGTCCTCAGGGGGCAAAAATAGCCCAATTTAATATGGAGTCCGTGTGATTTAACTCTTACATGATTTAACTTATATATGTGTTTCTGTGCGCCCTGGGCCTGGTCACAAGTTTTTCCTGTTTTGACGTGTCAGCACAGGTGTACTTAACAACATTAATCAGGTGTGTCACTTCCAGGACTTTGTTTTTGTGCTTGCTGGCTCACATCATTAACATTAATTACACCTGTGCTTTTCCTGTTATAACAAGTCAAAATGCCTCCTGTTAAAATGTTGTTTGGGTTTTATTTTTGTAGCTCTGGCTATAAAACCCAAGTTGTAATAAACCGTAGTTTTTCTTTAAGAACACCAAAGAGTCTGAAGGAGGTGTTTTTGTGGATAACTTCTCTGTGTTTGTATGTTCAGGTGCACTCAGCTGAGCAGTCGAGTGGTGAAGCTGAGCCAGGAGCTGAAGGAGGAGCAGGAGATGAACCGCTGTCTGAGGGCCAATCAGGCTCAGCTGCAGTCCCAGCTGACCGAGGAGGAACGCAAAGGAAAAGAGAGCGGTGAGTGAGGAGGAGACGAATCTTGACAAAATCTCTGAACGGTTTCTAAATCATCAAAATATTTTTCAATTATTTTGCTACACAAGCCCTCCTACGCCACATGTACATCCACATTCATCATGGTGGAAGCTGGAGAAAGCAGTGTCCTTTTGTTGATGTAGAGTGAAACATGGAACTCACTCCCCCGTCAAAGAGATTTGGTTCAAATGATGCTGATGTCTAGAAAACAAACACCGAGATAAACATTTTAGAGTCTGTTTTGAAAGTCAGAAAGTCAGTGAAGGAAACGCACAGTAACAACCCTCTCAGTGATGTTTTCATGATTACAGAGTTTTTAAATCCTTTAAGATTTCGATTTTCTTTCAGTAAACATCATAAATAATTTTACTACTGTAATATCTCCACAGTTGCACCTACCAGTAGGTATGTCTTCCCTCAATAATGATCTTTGTCTGAGTACCGACAGCGGCTGCAGAGAGCAGTTTCACCAGACAACAAACAAAACTCGTTTTTGTTATCAAGTTTCTCACAAAATTAACGACATCTGATCTGCTGCTGCTGATGTTTGTAATTTTATCCTGCACAAGTGTCAATCAGCGCCGGATAGAAAGGTGAAGCTGCTACCTGAATGTTTGAATTTAGAGAGGAGCGATAACACATTCGTTAGCATCACAGTTTAGTATATTATAGATCTGAGTTTTGCCAAGCTCAGAGTCAGGTCCACCGGCGATCTGACGTGACTCTAGGGCTGTACCCGACTCAGAATCTTGTCAGTCGAATCGGATTTGGCTGTTCAATACGAAGACTCGACTATTCTTTCCTTTTTTTCATAGAGACTATCTGACAATCAGAAAATCAATTGGCATGAGTGTCAGTGATGATTTCGACCACTTTAACATCGTCAAATGCAACAGAGTCATGGGAACATCCTATTCTGAGCGTTTAAAAATCATTAAAAGAGCTGCATACGATGCAAGATTTGAATAGCGGTCATATAATGTCGGGCTACCATGTGGATTTGTCGGAACAATGAGACAAGCAGCACACACATATTTCTGTTTAAAGCAAGCTCTATTTTTTAAAATCTCTTTAAACATTAAAAACAACTTGGAAATAAGTAGATAACAGAAACAGTTTGGCCTATATTAATCACAAGGATGACGACCTACAGTTCCCCCTGCCTCACTCCCCACCGCAACGAGCCTACTTCGCCGGGAGGAGAGTGGGGGGCATCTCCGGAGACGGAGTTAGCAGCTGTAGCAACTCGAAAAAACCCACCGCTCGACTTGAAGAATCTCAGTCGACTGAGGGGTCTCAGATGATTTGACTCATCGACTTTCAGGGGGCAGCCCTTCTCTCATTTCCACTCACATATGCAGCGAAATGCTCACACTGTAGGCTGTCGTAAAGGAGAGCAGCGCTGCAACGCTACTGTAGCAGGCTGAGGTGGACAGAACACAGAAGAGTTCAGTCATTCGATCAGGTTCATTTTAGCCGATCCATTAAAATGTGCCGGGATCAGCCCCGAAACGAAGGTCACCTTTGTGTCACCAACTGCTGCTGACCCCAAGTAAACCAGTCAACATAGTTAATGTCAGACTAAAGAATCCAGAGCCACGGGATCATGCAGGGGACGGATACGCAACAGGAATGCATCAAAGGCTGGAAGACATTGAGATTATAGCAACACTCCCGTAGAGAAAAGGTCATGTGTGCCTGAAGCTAGGTGGGTTATTTCTGTTCTTGCCATAGAGTACTTCCTCATTTATACGGTAATATTTGCAAATCATAAACAAATTACCGCTACACAGCGAGCTGTGCCTGTAGCTGAGTGGAATCACATGAAGGAAAGTTTGTACAGGAGGTGGACAAAGTGAAAGAAACACTTCAAGTACTTTGAAGTCTCAAACAAGTAAAATCATGTTTATTTATTTTAAGCTCTACAGAAAAAGATAATTTATCAAGCACCAGTTAATTATCAAGCCCTCCTTTTCTAATAGTGTGTGTTTTAAAGTGTGGGAACATCATGAGAGCAGCATTTGCTCTGCTTACACACTGACATTTCAGCCTAGGAGGGCTGTCATGACTACTTTGCCTGAGGACAGCTTAAATGTCAGGTTAGAGGTTTCAATGGAAATTTTAGGTCTACAGTTTAGACATACCTGTATTTTTCCTTCAGCGTTGGGCTCTGAGGACGTGGACTGTTTAAACAAAAGTTCCCCGGTGCATGTGTTGTCTGTTTATGTGGAGGAGACGCACACACTTTGTGCCATTTCGCTTGTTTTGATGAGAGATTAGAAAGTTTGTTTTGTTTATTTTGCAGAAATGTTGCGCTCTGTATAACATACGAACATAACCACTTCGGCATGCTGTTCAGTTGGTTCAATTTGACCACACGTTTCCTGTTCACATGTATTAATGTGAACAAGCGTTATCTAGTTTGTGTGGTGTGTTGTTTTTTTTTGTTTTTTTTTCTTGAGTCAAGTTTAGTCAAGTGATTGCACTCATGCGTTAGACATCTGCTAGCTCGCTTGGTTGGTGACTCAAGTTAAATCAACACGTGTGTAAATAAAATCCAAACCATTTCTGTTGCGTCGCGCTGTAAAGATTATGTTGGGAGAAGTCATTCAGACATTTCTTTCTGCAAAGCTGAGCAAGTTTTCTTGTTTTGGGCAGCAACAGACACACGTGGAAGTCATTATTCTTGTCTTTTAACAACTTAACTGTCATATCAGAGTTGTCCCAGCAATGCAGCTACTGATTAAGTTAATCAAGTAGGAAGCGTTCCTTTGATTAGAGGCTGGATTTTTGAGGCTTATACCAATATTGATATTTGAGAGTTAGAAGAATAAGTCGACGATACATCTGCCAACATTCGTTATCAAAAAACGCATTATATAAACCAACATTTTTGATAAAGTTCCTTGAAGTTGGTTAATGAAGAACTGTGACCAAAATATGAGCTGAGTGGAACATAGACTGAGAGTCTACAGCCAAGTCATTAATGTCATTAGTTTTGCAGGAATTTTAATTTAAACCAAATTATTGGACAAATTAGGACCTGATGGTGGCGCTAGAAGAAAAGTGAGGTGGTCACCAGAATCATTAAGTTTCATCCTCGTGGAAACATGAATGTCTGAGCCAAATTTCACACCAATCCATCTAATAGTTGTTGAGATATTTCAGTCTGGACATTTCCACCCCTACAGCCGTGCCCTAAACAAAGCCAGATAAGACACTGTTTCTAAACTACCAACTTATCTTTGCCGTTCCTGTACTGACATTTCTTGTTACTTATCAGCGATATGCAGACTCTAATATATCTGTGATAAGCTACAGTTTTCCGGTAACACCGGCCGGACGGTAGCACCAGATTCAGTGAGTGGAATCTGACATGGCAGCTGCACGGTTATTGATTGCTTCGGCAGCCTCTATTTCTGCGTTGTGGAGCATTTCCCTGTAAGATCTGAACGTTTACCACTCGGAGTGTTTCACTGTCTTGGGTTGAGCTGCTTAGCGCAGCAGCACAGCATGTAAGTATAACTCCTCTTCAGGCTACATCGCACACATTACTCTGTTTTTATAACATGTTTTCTGTCGGTATGAGTCCGTTTTTATGATTTATGTTATCTATTATTAGCTCGTAGAGGTTGGTAGGTCTAAATTTCTTGTATAGACAGGAAGTTCACACAGCTGCGTGGGGGCCTGCAGTGAGCGTTGTATACATTCCTATAGCATATTACACATTGCAGTTTGGAACTATGTCAAGCAAAGAGTTTGTACTATTATCTCATGTTTACAAGTTAAGGGAGCCGTACATCCATCAATAATTGGGCGATGCTTCCTTATGGTACATTAAAGCAGCTATAATTTATGTTTTTACAATAACAACGATGTGAAAGGTGTCGCTTGTAGTGATGAACCAACAGAGAATTATCAGCTGAATCTGCAGCTCCTCTCATCTTTTCAGAGCTTTATAGTTTCAGCTCATTGTTTATCTGTCTGACCACAACTTCACTTTTCTGGTTCACTCTCAGCGCCCTCATAACGTCGTTTTCAGAGAAGAAGTTGTAAAAAGCCGCCGTACACGACCTGCTCAGCAGCAAACAGCAGGCGGACACAGTTAGAGAGCAGCTGGTGAACATAGTGGAGCATTTAGCAGCTAAAGAGACAGATATTTCCCTCAGGAGGTGGTGGACACTAAAAGCAGAGCTAAAAGAGAGAGAATATTGGACTCAGATTCATCAGGTGACACAAACACGACTCCAGATGAAGGATCATGTTGTTCTGTAACTGCTAACAAGTTCAACATATCAACTGCCCCCAAATGGCCCAAAAAAATCAGTTATTGCAGGTTTAAGAGAAAGTTGTAGTTAACTCGTAGGGTATGTTTTCTTTTTTAATAACACTTATTTTGTTTATCGTCTGGTGTTTTGCTGCAGGCGATCGTAAGGACGGGGCAATAGCAGAGCTGCAGGAGCAGCTGAGAGACGTGATGTTTTACCTGGAAACGCAGCAGCAGATTGAACACCTGCCTCCGGAGGCTCGCAGTGAAATCCAGGAGGGACAGATCAACATCGCGGCCAGCCCGTCAGACAACGCTCTGGGCTCGGCAGGAGCCGGCCCCTCCTCTGGCAGAGGCAGGAGAGGCCGGGGCAGGAAGAGGAAGTAGGCAGAGGATAAAGTCTACTGGAGCATGGTAGAAACTGTCGCTGCCTCTCAGCGTGGACACATGTTCATGGCTGTCCTTTTTGTTAACATGCGTCTGCATCATTGTGTTTCCCCAGAAAGCACTCCGAGGAGAAACGAAGACTCGATAGTAGACGCTCAACTTCTTGAAGAAAGCGTGAATAGTGATGATATTTACCTGCACAATTTCCCACAATTTCATTTAATGTAGCTTCCACAAGAAGTGGAAAATGTGGGTGGATTGCTCCGTCATTAAAGACACAGCAACCTTTGTGGTTTCCAAATATTTTCATCTGTGTGATGTAAATCTATTCTGCTATTTCCAAATCTAAAAAGACTCTATTTTGGTCATCAGTGGTATTTATTTGATCAAAATTATGTTCATATGTGCCCAGTAATAGTTCTTCTTATCAAAGTCTGTTTGACATCTTTATATTTCTTTAAGATTTAAAGATATTTCTTTTTTTCTTTTACGTGTGAGAGCTGGACAAAGAGAAGCTGGTAGATGAATGTGTTTGCTTTGTGTAACAGAAAATTACAACCAGGTTTTGTCATGTTTCTCTCAATCCCTTTAGACTTGACTTTTTTTTGTCTATTCATAAGTAAAATGCTGAATCTTCTTTTTTTTCTTTTTCTTTTTACATTATTTCTCAATAGATCCCAAAACGAAAACCGAAACCTACTCAGGATTACAAAGATAAACAGAAGATAAACAGAGCAGCTGGAGGAGAAACATTGATTTGCCATGTTTTTTCCAGTCTAGGGACAGACGTCAGCTGATGCCGACTGACAGGAAACTTTGAGGGAGGAGCAGGAAGCATGTTTACCCTTTTTAATCTTAGGTTAGTGATTCCCAACCAGGGGCACTTTTACCACAGGGTGTGTACTACTGCATTTGCCAGGAAGTACCTGAAAGGATTGTGAAGTAGCTCCACTGAACTGAAAAAATACAAATTGTGATTTGGTATATATATATATATATACAGTATATATCTCCACACATTTGCATTCAGGAGGAACATTTGGGTTGCAAAGTGAGGCGGATGTTTAGTATATTTATGGTCACAATAACCAATAAACTGACAGGCTGACTGCACAGGACTCCTCCCACCCACCTGAGTCACACCTGAACACTCTGTACTGCCATCGATTGAAACTAGTTGGTGAAGTGCATTTACTCAAGTACTGTGCTTAAGTACTATTTTGTGGTACTTTTTTGAGTATTTCCATGCTACTTTATTCTTCTACTCCTACATTTCAGTGGAATATATATTGTATTTTTTACTCCACTCCGTTTATCTGACATCTGTAGTTACTTGTTACTTTACAGATTCGTATTTTACGTACAGAGCACTTGTTCATCGTAAAATATCTGATACTTGGTCATAATTAGAGCTGCAGCAACTAGTTTATTGACTGACAATTAATCTGCAACTACTTTGATAATCGATTAAATCATGTTTTAGGTAAATATTATTTTGTTTATACTTCTCAAATGTGAAAATTGCTGCTTTTTGTTGTATTTAAATAAGAGTAAATTAAATATTTGACAACACCACGTTGGGCTCTCGGAAATTGTGAGACGCATTTTTAACTCTTATATACTGTATACCAAACAATTGATGGAGAAAATAATCTGCAGATTAATCAGTTATGAAAACAATTGATGATAATTAATAATAATAATTTGGCTAAATAGTTGAAATTAGCTCCACATTGATCAGTTGCAACATTAAAATGCTCCTTACATGTTAATGCATCAGTAATAATAATCCAGGGGAAGGAGTACTTTTACTTTTGACACTTTAAGTACATTTTGCTGCTAATACTTTCACACTAAAGTAACATTTTGGGTGCAGGACTTTTACTTGTATTGAAGTACTTTTTACAGGTTTAGTAAAGGATCTAAATATCCCCCTGAAAGGTGGCGAACCACTGATCTAGGTCATGTTTTCTGACCCATACCTGTGTAAGATGTGAGCCTGTACATCTGCCCTGTATACAAAGCACCGATCACACAACGTATTTTGGAAACACTGGAGTGATCTATGACCTTAAAGGTACGACCCTGGCTGGGGGGGAAAGAACTGAACAAGATGTCCGTGTCTAGATGAAGCAACAAGTGACGTGATGAAGTGGCTCTTTTCGCTCCTTTTAAGTATTTGTGCATTTTTTTTGTCAGATTCATTACTTAGTTAAAGATTTCAACTTGCAGAATATTCATGTAAAAGTTGGACCCAAAAGGCCTTAATTAAGAACTGTGGTGTAGAAAGGATATTTTTATCAAACAAGTGGCTCACAAAGACACTCAACAGGTAGAAAATGGAGTTTCTTTTTGCCCCACCTGAGAGCCCCTTATAGAACTCAACTCACAAAACTCTGAACTGTTCCTTTTAACAAAGAGGAGAGTGGGAGCTGGAGTTTAAATCCGATGTGCCAGAGAGCAAATGTCACTTTACGTGTTTTAAGAGAGCAGAGAAAGACCTGATTTGTAGTTTAATTAGCGTAGTCTGCTGTTATGTTAGCTGTGTCAATGAAAAAGGATGCACATGTGTGCTGACTTTGAAACATCCTAACTGGAGAGCACAATTTCAGAAAGATTTCACAAGGAAACTTTATTCTGAATGTATTTTTTTTTTTTGCCATTGAATCTCCATTTCAGTTCTCATTGTTGGCTCTGAAATTAACTCCAACATTCAATAAATTGTTTTCTAAAGTTGTTCACGTTGTTCTGCGTTAAAGTGATGCTTGTCAGGTTGCAGCTGACTGACGCAGACATCATGGGAAGCGGCACCAACACCTTCTGTATCGTCTAAAAATAAAAATGTACTCATCTGTAGCAGAGAAGTGCAGCTTTCATTGTTAGTGTTGCAGCTTACCGACTTTTACCGCCTGCTGCTGTAGTAGCAAGCTGCCACATCTGCCCCGAGGATGCTGTCACGTATGACTAATCCCTCCTCTTCGTACTACAACATTAACAATTTACTCACAGCAGCTTGTTGAAAGTAAACTGTGTACAGAGGCTACATGTGGCTGCAAAGCTCAGACTTCGTCGTGGCAGCGTTCAAAGAGTCTGATCACTTCCTTTTCACACCGTCTAAACAGTAATTCAAGCTTTTGCTGTGGAGGGTTATTCACTGTCATCAGGTTGTATTAATGTGACAGTCTCTTAATACCAAATGCTGGTTAAGCCTGGTTCAGTTTAATCATATATTTATAGTGCAGCATGCAACAAGCTTTATTTTTACACATTCAGTTGTTGTGGTGGAAGAAGTATTCATATATATACAGTGTAAAAATACTGTAACAAGTAAAAGCAGAAGTATTAGCAATATATACTTAAAGTACCAGAAGTAAAAGCAGTCATTATGCTGAATGGCCCATTTTCAGAAATATGTATATATTATTGGATTATAATTATTGATGCATTAAGGTGTTTATCACTTTAATGTTGCAGCTGCTAATGGTACAGCTAATTTTTTATTACTTTTATATACTGCTGGGTAGCTTAACCTATAATAATATATCATAATTTATTAATTGATTTATATTTTGTATTAATAATCTAAATCTGCAAAGTAACTCAAAACTAAAGCTGTCAAATAAATGTAGTGGAGTAAACGTTTCTGTCTTTAACTGTACAGCAGTAGAAGTATGAAGTAGCATAAATTGGAAATACTCAAGCAAAGTACAAGTACTTCAAACTTGTACTTGAGTAAATTTACTTTGTTACGTTCCATCCCTGTTCAGTCGTAGGAAAATGAGTGTGCAAATACTTTCCACACCTGTTGGTTTTCTATTTATATCCCAACTACGGCCTTTAAAGTCTGAACACCCACGCAACTAAAACTACAACTAATAGTCATTCTTCATTATCGATCAGTTATATTGTTTTTTAAAAAGTCACAAAATTGTCACTATTTAAATTGCGCGTTTTGTTCAACCAACTGTCCAAAACCCAAATATATTCGCTAGCAGCAAATCCATTTTTGTTTGGAAAAATGACTGAAACGATAAACCGGAAAATAGTAGCTGATAAATGTTCTTTTCTTTTCAGCTCTACATGCAAAAAGCTAAATTTTTCTCCAATCAAAGACCCATCCTCTCAGTCCTGTCACGTTTTAACTCACAGATGGCACCATTTCAAATGTTTTACTCAGTCACACAGCGGTGGAAAAAGACCCTAAACTTAATAAATATAAAAGTAGCTACAGGACAATGTAACAAGAATAATTTAGTCTGGACCAAAGTGGTGGACCGGCCCACTTTGGAGCCACGCTGCTAACATGGCTAAAAACACGCTCCAGTACAAGTAAAAGTTCTGCATTCAAAATCTTACTTGAGTGAAAGTACAAAAGTATCATCAGCTAAATGTACTTAAAGTATCAAAAGTGATAATGCAGCAGAGGTGGAGATAATTTAACCACTTTATATGCAGTTATACTGTATTTTACAAAGTATTAATGAGATGCAGTGGAGTAGAAGTATGAAGTGGCAGAAAATGGAAGGTAAACTACAAATACCTCAAACTTGTACTCAAGAATAGTACTTGACTGTAGTTACTTTCCACCACTTGGGTCCAAAAAAGTGCACCATGATTCATAAGAACGAGTTAATGAGAAGTTTGTGGTTACATTAACAAACATGCTTTTTGATTTCTTTTGAGATAAGTTATGATTAATCAAGTTACCTGTATAACTCATAAATAAGTGAGACACAACGAGCAGACATTTAAAGCAGCGTTACAGAGGGACGTTTTGCTGACTGTAAATGAGAACGTTTTATCAACAAATTTGAAATAAAATTAGCTAAAACCAGATCTCAGAAAAGGACGGTGTCGTCCTTTGTTTATATACATGAATATATCTATATACATCTAATAAATGAAGCTTGGGTTAAGTTCTAATTACATTTCCACCTGTAAAGAAGATAGAAAAAGGGTGCAAAAGAAAGCACTTGAACTGGATTTGAGCTGTTTTAAAAGGCACGAGTGAAAGTTAAGAGCTGTGAAATGAACCCAGCGTGGTGTAACGTGTCAAACCCTTCGACAAAA
>NTHP01000361.1:173076-184628 GCA_003416845.1 Oplegnathus fasciatus | reverse complement strand
AAAAAAAAAAGGAATAGGATAGTCATGTGGGACACAAGTGCTTTGACTGGAATCACTCAGAGGACAATCAACTGTATTTTATGTACAGATCTGAGGAGTGTAGGTTGTTTTCCAGAAGAGAGCACTGACAGCAATGAGTGCAGTCCCCGAGCAACATGAGGAAACAGCTGGCCATCAAGTTAAGACGCCTGGTGCCACTGAACAGCTGAGATACCTACGAGGCGGTACAAGCAGATGTAAAATATTCTCACTTTCTTTGTGACTGCTGTGCCGAGACAGATAGATGAAAACAATATTGTAGAAATGCAAACTAACTACATAAGCTACCAGAAGATTCCACTACATTGATTTCACCTACCAAAATGAGAAGTCACAAAGCATTAAAAGATCATTTCGGAGCATCTGCACTGTTTTAATTGTTCCTGTAAACCAATGCAAGCTAACAGTTTTAAATATCCTTCATTCAGTCAGTCAGTGCAGGAGTCTTTCAACCACCAGTACTTCAATAATTCAGTCATATGTTCATGAAATGTGTTGTATCAAAACATTTATATGGATTAAATAGTCCACAGATTGCAACAGCACAGCCAAAAGTGTTCAAACCAACACAAAACGAAAAAAACAGACACTCAGCACCGTTTTTTTGACCAAGCAAATAAGCCTTCAGCTCCGCATCCACGATTCCATTCTTACATGCTTTTAGGAAGGCAGGAACAACTGAATACAGAAGCTTTACTGAGCTACACATTTACACCAAAGACTACTTCATCCAAAAACCTACAGGGAAATAAATATTGTCACTTCAATAACTTTAAAAAACGGTAATAATCCACAACTACGCGGCGTCAGTTTCAGGGTGCAACCTCACAACTCCTCTCAGGGGTGTTTAAGCATGATGCCGAGACTCGACTATTACTGTCAGAAATGCTCATGAAATGTGTGAACAGGGGGAAGTGTGAGGGGGAGTCCAGAGAGAAGCTACATGATGGTGGTGGACTGTGGCGGGGGGTGGGGGAGTGAGTGGTGATGTGGTTCAGGGCTTTTTTTCCCCTCTTTGTTCTCCCCTTTATGCCTCCAGCTCGAAGCCCATGCCGACTTTGTGTCCACCGGCGTTGAAGTTCTTCCCGTCGATCAGGGCTGAGAGGGTGACCTTGACACCTGCAGAGACACAAAACAGGGTTTCTGCAGAGCTCAAATTAAGACTTTTTAAGACCTTTTTAATACCTGTCTGACAATCCTACCGGCCCAAGTATGAAGGAAAGCCAACAATGGCCTACAATTATTTACTAAGTACATGGATGTACTGATATATCACATTTCAGTACTTCCCAGCAGTGTATAACAATAATTCATAATGATATAATTAATTAAAGTGACCCAGACACATAAGCAGCAGAAAATGAATTAATTTAAGTTTAGTAATTAAGTTTTTTAAGACACCAGCCCATTATGAGTCCTGACAGCCTGAAATCACACACAAAAACATACATTTCCAACTAGTGTCACTATTTATAGCAGGCAAATGTTGAAAACTTTTATAAATTCAATTCAAGACTTATAATACCTTTTCAAGACCTGCAGATATATTTCCCACATTACCTTTTTCTTTGTGTGGTACATTAAACGCTTTCTTTCCAAACATCTGGGGCCCTATGCACAAAACATCACGAGGCTAAAAGTAGCTCCTGACTGGACGAGTAAGGAAAAACTCCTAAAAATAAGGAGCGTGTCAGTCCTAACGCCTACTCCGTACGGACTCCTACGTTTTTTGGTAATTCACAAAGCCTTTCAGCACCTAAACTCGCTGCTCAGTCTGAGGGAAATCACTCACACTGGCTCACAATCAGTCAGCTGCTGCAGGTAATTCACTGTGTCACGTCAACATTTTGGAAAAATACAACGATAATGAACTTTTAATGACTTAATAAGAATCAAATCAGCTGAACAACAATCAACATCTCCACTATTTGGACAGTGAGGAAAAAATGCAGTTTGCAGGCTGATGACCTTGAAACATCTGAGTGGTCTGAAACCAAAAATATGCTCATCAGACCCCAATTTGTTCTACAGTTCATTAAGTGTTTATTAAATAATCACCAACTGCAACATGTTAATAAAGCTGTAAGTAAGTTTCATGGCCATCGCTGGATAACCACGTAAAATTAGTGCCGTATGTTGGATTTTCCCATCAAAGGATGCAGACATACAGGTGGTGTTTGACAGCAGATATAATCTACTACATGATGTTTCATGTATGAAATCTGTGGCGTCCATCCATCAACTACAGATGAATATCTTATCTCGCAGTCACTAACATAAACACCGGTCACATGTCAACCAATTATTTATGAAACATGACGTAATTCATAACTTCTCTTATCTCAGAGGTTCTGTCAGTTTCTGAGTAAAAGTTGCTCTCAGCAGCTTTGTGAAAAGGAAGAGGACTCCTGGTGGTGAGATAAGATACTCCAAGGTACTACATCAAGGATGGAGTTGATCCAAAATATTTGTGTGGATGAGAGCGGCGCTGTTGGGGATGGGAGCCTACCTGGCCGAAGGCTCTGGGTGTAGCCTACTCCAATCAGACTGGCATTGTTCACTTTGGCCTGCGGGGTGAAACGTGATGAGACATGAAACAAACGGCGTAATTGTGTTTGTGTTATGAATATTTACCTTAAACAACAGTGCTGTAAATGAAAAGTTGGAGCACTTACAGACAGAGAGGCGTCTTTGTCCAGCTTGTATTTGGCAGCGATGCCGAAGCGAGTGTTGTTACTGCCGGCGGTCCAGGCCAGAGTGACCGCTGTCTCCAGCTCGTCGTTCACCTTCTGGTAGATGGAGCCGCCGAACTCGGTCCCATCGTTACTGAGAGAGAGAAGAAAGAATTCAGAGACCTTCAGGGACCAAATCCTGCAGACCCTTTACTACCCTGGACCACCAGAGGTTCCACATTTTAATTATAACCCTCTTAATATGAGGTAACAGTATTTTTATTAATACTGGAGCACAAGTCATGCCTGTGAACTCCATCAGTATCACACAGTGGTGTAGAATAATAACTGAGCACTGATATTTGACATGTTTCTACAAAATTATGTTTTTTTCAAGACTTTACTCTAATTTTCTGTCTTTGAATTACCGTATTTTAGGAGCTTCAAAAGGAGTTCTTTTAAAAATCATTCAGATCCCCCCAAAAAATCTGTCTTGGTTTACTGTAAGTGTTCACAACTGGTGGATACTGCTTTTTCTGGCTTGAGACCCCAAGCTCAAAAAGTTGGGAAACATTGGTATAGGAAACAAAATACTTGAAGCTAAGCAGGACACCTGATATTATGCAAAAATAAAATAAAATAAATAAAACTTGGAAGGACTAACAAGAGATAGATTTAAAAATTACTTTTAAAATCAATGTAGCAGACGCAGAGATATTTTTAGTTATTTTTAGTCTCTCTCGCTCCAAAGCTCCAAAAATGCCAAAAAATAGAAGACTGGATTTGATGTGTGAATCACTGGACTACTCACACATTGGTGTGCAGCTGGAAGTCTCCAGCCTTGTATCCCAGGGCGAAGTTGTTCTGGGCCAGTTTGGACTTGGCCGTGTCGAAGGCCATCTGGTAGCCGGCCAACCAGCCCTCGTAGCCCAACACAGCAGCAGCGTGGATGATGGGACCCTCGAAGTCCACGTCACAGCCCAGGTTGACGAAGTCGCGCTTGTAGCCCGTCTTCAGCTTTCCGCTCTTCTTACTGAAAAACGAGTTGATAGGGTTTAAATGTTAGTTTATCTCTAATAACTCCAATACTAAAGGATAAGCGAGGATGATGAAGTATTGTGTGTATCACAGCCTGATATATCTTCTTCCTCTGAGCCATAGAGCTCCATTGTTGTCCAAAAACTAAGACACAGTCCTGCTGCCCCAAATGCTCACAAGAGCACCAAATGTGGATTCATTCGCCGCTGAAAATAGTCCCCAACAAATGCATTATTTCCTCCTGTTTCAGTAAAGCTTGCTTTACTGTGTGCAGCTGTTTTTAGGGACTGAGCCCTTTTTTTTTTTTTTTTACAAATGAAACTACATATTTGTGAGGTGACAGAAATAAGTGGAGGAGGGTTTTACCCTTTAACTTTAATCTAACTTCCGACGTAGTTTTGAAGAAGGAAAAATTAGTCATTTCACTCCTCCGGCCATTCAGAGATGTGTGAAAATAGCAGCTAATTATTAACTAAAAGCTATGAGAAGCTATTTTTACACACCGTGCTTTGACTTAAATGTTCTCCATACTACCTGACCCACATTATTACATAATGTTTCATGTTATCCCACATGGCATGGTATCACCGATTCATGCAAATAAAAGTCGTCTCACCCCGTGTTTGGTACAAAAGACGTGTCCAAGGCGACCTTCAGTCCTTGAGTCAGCTGTGGGTGAAGCAACGATTTCGTGTTCATTTTTAACCACAAACCATTTTAACAACGCAAGTTTATCAGTCTGCAAAACCAAGTCTGAACTCTGTGTTACCACACACACACACATACCTGGTCCTCCACAGTGACCTCAGTAGCCAGTGTGTTATCTGTGTTCCACTTCTGGTTGAAGCTCAGGCCCAGCTCCTTCATCTTGTATTTGGTCTCCAGGCTCCCTGAGGCCTTCCCTGTGTCTGTGTTACTGGAGCCAGATGTGTTGAACTCCTGACGGGAGGATCAGGATCGGGACAGATGATTAGTCTACCAAAGTCAGTCAGACCCAGCACATACTGACTAACTGCCAAAGACTGTGGTGTGTGTAGAGATGATCATAGAATATCCAAAGCATTAGCAAAAAATAGAGACCTTAAAGACTGGGGGGGGGGAAGAGTAAAGACTACAACTGAGATATTCTCACAAAAGGTATTAATAAGAATAAAGAACAGAATTTAATTTGTGGAGGTGAATGAGATACTTTGGGTCAGGGTGAAAGTGTTAAATACAATATTGGGAATTGGTGAAGTCTCTTAAAGAGACGTGAAAATGTAATCGAACAAATAATTATGTATGAGAGTGCGTGTAAACATGTTATTTATTGTTTCCTTCATTTTAGTTGTTGCTGTTTTCAGGTGGTGGTATTGTTATTCTGCTCCTTTATGTGCGTGTTTGTCTTTTTTTATTATTACACAAAGGACAAAATAAATAAATAAATAATATTATCAAGCTGTTCAGGAATAAAATAAGGAATATCAGACACATATAAACACTGTAAACATCCGACAGACAGCCCAGAACATGAAGCCATGCAGACACCAGTGACACGTGATGGACAGAAAAACGCTGAATTATAAATTGCTATTGTGATTTGTATTACGATACAACTGAGGCACTATCTTCAGTTTCACTGTGACAAAGCCGGAGTTCATGGTTCAAAACATGAATTTAACTTTTCAAATTTTCTCTCATACTGTACGGCTGCTTTCGTCCTTTTTTATTTGCATTGATTATTCGCTTTGCTTCTCGTCACAGTTACTCTGTACAGCTGATGTAAAACAGGATGTATGAATATCGAGTTCAGTATGTGAGTATTTATACTGTGACACATTTTTGCCTCCGTACTCCAGCGTGTTTGTTTTTAACTAAAACGATGACGATGAGGTTTAAGTGCCGACTTTCAGCTTTGTGTAGAACTTCTTATACACAGTCCGAAATCGCTCCCAATTTACTTAATACTGCACACGTTTTCTGTCCGCCATTTTATTTGAGTGTCAGAATACGAATAGGAAATTTATGCTCAAAAAAGTTTCCTCAAAAATTCCACTATGTAATAAAAAAAGTAGCGTCCGTGGCATGTGCGCTACTTTCTGATAACAATCTCATAATGCTTCAGTGGTGACGCGAAACGGTGATGGTTAGTGAGCGCCTCAATTTACTGCTCACTGAGTAAACTATTGATTAACTATCATATAGCGAGTAGTGAATGAGTGAACAAGAGAGTTTCAGAACAACTTGTACACAGTGCAGGACGATAAAGAGGTTACAATTCCTAAAATAGTCACCATATATGGGTATTAAAAACCCTCATAATAAAACTGAAAGTCAGCACTTTACCCTCACAGGCAACATTTCAGAGACACGACTACAGAAAATGTGTGAAAGTCTAAATACTCGAGGACTAATTAGATTTACGGTCTAACTCTTTACAGAACTGTAAGATGACACAATGCTGCATTTTATAATAAATCACATTATTGTGTTGCTGTAACAGTTCTTTATAATAAAACACGCTCAACCCCGATATGTGTAGACGGGTACTGAATCCTCAAAAGCAAAGAGTAGAGGCTCCCTTGTGGCCTCGAGGCGCAGACCATGAACGGAAACGTCTCCAGCCAGTGATCTTTGCTGCATGTCGTTCCCTATCTCTCTCTCTCCTCTCATTTCCTGTCCTCTCTCTACTGTGTCTCTCTGACTAAATAATAAAAACGCCTGAAAACTACTTTAAAAAGAAAATTTTAAATCACGACCAGGACAGAACTCCAAATAAATGATTAATTCACACTGAGATAAATCATTGGATAGGAGTGCTATCCTGCTCTGTCATGTGTGTGTGTGTGATAGCAGTGTGTTAACAAATCGTAACGTCATGCGGGGAACAAGAAAGCTGAGAAAACATCCAGATCAGCTGATAATTCATGAGGTCTGGATGTCATCAAACACACATGTTTGAGGAAAGAACGTCCACTTTGTGTTCAGGCTTCTTCATTCATGTGAAGGTCTCATTAAACCTGATTTAAAGAGGCAGCTTTTGTTTCTCAGCAGATGAATGTGTAACAAAAAGAACGATCAGAGGGTCCGACCTGTAGCTCAGTAACTCCAAATCCAGCTCAATGCGACGCTGATGAAAGGGAGTAACTCATTTATAATTTCAAATTTCACTAAAGAAATAAAAAGTCAACCTCATGGTGGCGCTAGAGGAAAAGTCAGAGATTCATCAAAATCAGTAGGATTCATCCTCTGGAGATCATAAATGTCTGTACAAAATTTCATGACAATCCACGTTACAGTTGTAAAGATATCTGGACCAACTGATCAACACTGCCACCCCTACAGCTGTGACACGAGCATGGCTAAATATCTGTATGCAGACACTTCCTGCCATAAAAGTGTATCTGTCTAAAAATCTGATTTAACTGAGAGGCTGTGAAAGAGAAAATGTGTAACTCCTGCATTTTCTTTAAATGTGATAAATTAGGCAATCTTTTGCAATATTAAGTTGAATATATTTGGTCAAAAAACTGAAGTGCTTCTCTCCTGCCAGCTGGTGCAGGGTAAATCACCGTAAACCGGCAAAGTCAAAGCTTCAGCGCACACCAGGACACAGATCGATACTGTTTTATTAGCAGACCATTAGACTTGAGTCCATTTGTGTAACTTGTGCTCGTACGTCTCATCTACATGGTTTCTCTGTGCCGACAGGTGACCTCGTATGTAGGTAAAGTTGAACCACTAAAACTCCTCCTGGCAACCCCCTTTCCCTCCCCTCCCTTATTAAGACGACTATATTTTATATCGACTCCGTAAATAATACTCACCTCCTCCGCTTCTAGTATGTATATATATATATTTTCTACTACTTTTTGATGTATCTTATGAGGATATTCATGTACTTTGTATTTATGAACTGTATGTGTTCTGGATCTACTCATCCTCTGTTGTACTCTGACATTAACTGTATTTCATCTCATGTAAATGTAATATTTATGTCTAATTTTGTACGGTGGAATTAGAGTTATTATTGCCTATTATTGTTGATTTTTTGAAGCGCACTTGTATTGAGGAACGTGAACCTGTTGGATTCTCCGCTCATCAGCACCTGATTATTTAAAAAGGCACACCTGATGGCACCTGAAGAAGCAACATGTGAAATGCGTAGTTTGCGTTATATAGTGTCAATCTGTATCCTGGTGTGCGCTGGAACTTTGACTTTTTTGGTTTACTTTCATATATTTGGGTTTTGCACTGTTGGTTTGACAAAAGACATTTGAAGACGCCACCGTGGATTTTTAGGAACTGGCGACGGACATTTTTCACTATGTTCTGACACTTTATAGACCAAACGATTAACTGATTAATTGATAATGAACATGGAGCCCTAAACTAACTGACAAATACATTAAGCTGATTGAGAGAGGTGTGACAGAACGTGGACAGCAACTAAATGTTATAAAACACATTAATATTCATGCTGTATGAATGAGTATCACATGGACAAAAAAAGAAAAAAAAATAAGAACAGAAAAACAATGTGCAAGTGAACAACATGATGGTGGTGGACATTATATGAATGAACAGCTGTCAGCTCTGACACCGATCTTACCATCTACATTAGAGCGCGAGCAGTCCGGTACAGACGGCAGCAGCATGGAGACAGAGCAGCGGTTAGGAAAGGCAGGTAGAGAGACAGACGGGCCACAGTAACAAACTCAGGCTTGTCATGTTTCTCTAGAACAAGTTCAGCCAAGCAGGTCTGCATCAGCACCGCTCGTCAACCTAGAAACCTTCAAGCTCCGGGGTTACAGCAGGGTTCAGGAGTTCGGTTAAAAGCTGTGTGGAGTGGAGTGTTACGGGGAGGGGGGGAGGCAGGGAGATGGACGGGGGCAGGAAGCATCCAGGAAATGACAACAGGTAAATCTACAAAAACAGAAAGTGTCCTCACCACTCCACTTTGTGATTTGGTCTTGAGGTCCAGCTTCACAACACCAAACCCTGGTGGATTTCAAAGGACAGAGTTGCGTGTCAGAGTGCAAGATAAAGCAAATAAATCAAATACGAGAAGATTTAAAGGAATAGTTGGACATTTTGGGTCATATGTTTAGTTCGTTCAATATGAAGCTGAAGCTGAGGCGGCTATCTTAGCTTAGCATAAAGTCCGGCACATAATCCCCTGTAAAACCAAAACTTATGTTTTTGTGCGGATTAAACAGAAGAGGTATAATGTGTTAATTAGAGAGCTTTAGAGGTGCTGGCAGGCTGATTCTTTTTTATCTTTGGACAGAGCCAGGCTAGCTGTTTCCCCCTGTTTCCAGTCTTTATGCTAAGCTAAGCTAACCGTCTCCTGGCATCATGTGAGAGCGGTGCTTCTCATTTAACTCTGAGCAAGAATCCAATAAGTTTAATAATTTGTCGAACTATTCCTTTAATTCAAAGTATCTGCCACGATGTGCTCCTCTCGTGTTTGGCTCAATGTCCCATATTTTGGACAACATGTCGGCTGAAACACACATTAAGTTTGTTATGTTCACATAATGTACAGCAGGTGTGCTGGTGCAGCCATCGCTCAGGCCCACATCTGGTTCTTTACAGCCAAAGAGAGAAATCCTACCATGACATTACTGTTGTGTTTTGTCGCTAAATAATTTCATATTTTTCTCCTCTCTCGCCCTGGACCGTCCATTGTTTAAACTAGGGTTGGGCATTATGACAAGATGTACCGAGGGACAAGCATCAGAGATTTGCCAAACCATTTATAGGGCTGCAACTAATGGTTTTCATTATCGATTATTTTCTCAATTTATCGTTTGATCTAAAAAAACGATAAAATGGTGTAAAATGTCCAAGATGACGTTTTCAAATTGTTTCGTCCAACAAACCCAAAGATATTCAGTTAATTATCACAGAGGACAAAGAAAAGCAGCAAATCCTCAAATTAATGAAGCTGGAACACGGTACAAGGCTTGGCATTTTTGCCTGAAAAATACTAAACTAAATTAATTGATAATCAAAATACACTCAGTGGCCACTTTATTAGGTACACCTGTACAATCTAATGCAATTCAGTACAACAGCTCTGCTATAAATTCTACCTTTACAAAGTTTATAATGTTCAGTTTTTGTGGACTTTGTCAGAAATGTGTAAATTCAATTAAATGTTTATTACTGAGGTGACAGTTAAAGGTGCTGTTGTTCTGGACTGCATTATGCCGACAGGTGAGGGGGTCAGAATATTAGAAACACCGCTGAATATAATGCAGTCCAGTACAAACACCACCTTTAACTGTGACCTCGATGTTAAAACATATAATTTCAGACAAAATAAACAGAAACTGAACATTATAAACTTCATGAAGGTAGAATTTATAGCAGAGCTGTTGTGTATTGAATTGCATTAGATGGTACAAGTGTACCTAATAAAGTGGCCACTAAGTGTAGTTGCTAATTAATTTTCTGTTGATCGACTAATCGTTGCAGCTCTATATCCCTTTAATGTCTCTTGGTGTAGTGGACCATTGTGGGCCGTGTTGTAGATCAATGAGCAGAACTGATTTTTATAATCACTTTTGCATCATGATAAAGTATCTTGATCAACATTTCATTTGCTGGATTGGCTTTGAAACACATTTCTGTGCGATTAATTTACCTGTTAAAGAATAAAATGGATTATATCACCATACTGTACACTGTACAGATATTACGTTACAACATTTCATATCCTGTGATAGAGATTTTAATAAATATTTCCCACTCCTCGCTCGAACAGTATAAAAAACACATTTCACCACCTTTCTAGGTGCCATTTCAAACATTACATATCTACTTAAATTCATCTTTGGCGGATTATTTGCTTTGCAGATTGCCCCACTGCCACCATTATGAAATGTTTCCATCAATCTATTTATATTATCTGCACACTGGAGAGGAGTCCAACGCTCACTGAAACACCGGATTTGAAACAGGCTCTGTGTTTCAGGAGTTCCTAACAGTTAATAATTCACTATTTTGGGCTGAAACAGTACTCACCATAGCCCTTGCTGAATATATCCTTGGCAGCCTTGCCCAGGTCTGAGTATGAAGGAGGGACAGCCATCGTGCTGGAGACGATAAAGCCAGTAATCAGTTAATATGTCACATATTTTACAAGTCAATGAATTAGAAATTAGAAAGCATTAGACATTTTCACTTTTCTGCACAGGTGTTGCAATG
Source organism: Oplegnathus fasciatus (assembly GCA_003416845.1). Lineage (NCBI taxonomy): Eukaryota > Metazoa > Chordata > Actinopteri > Centrarchiformes > Oplegnathidae > Oplegnathus > Oplegnathus fasciatus. Next base: position 173,685 of record NTHP01000361.1, on the reverse strand, counting down.
ATTTAGTCTCCCATGATGGTGCATCACTAGCAAAGCTTATCCTGAATGAAGGCAGTCAGTAGTGAACAAAAATCAAAGTCAGTGGGGTTTTGTCAGATATCTAAACAATCCAATAAATGTCATATAATTAAACAACCAGGTCTCCCAGTGAGCTCCAGCAGAAGGGAACAAGCTGTTCCTTTAGAGGCAGCTGGGAAGCTAACAACAAATGAGCTCTGCATCCGGCTGAACCAAGAAGGGGAAGAAAAGAAAAAAAACAAGCAAGAACTGCACCACAAAAACTGTAAATTTAACCCTGTACATGAGCATAAAATGTATATGCAAGTGCATGAAACAGCTGAGCTAGCAGATGTTCAAGCATCAGAACAAAAGGCTCCCAGCTCATCTCAAGGTTGTGAAAAGGGCCCCGAACCTCGTGTTAGTGATGCTGCTGTTCAGACAAACACCACTATTCCTGGAGATGTGTCCACTGTATGAACAACTGGCTTAGATCATTAAAATGAGCAGATTCTGAATGGGGTTTGGTTGGTGCTGCATCTCTTATTTGGGACAAAGGACAGCAGATGGGCCAGTGGACGAGGTGTATGTGTGTGTGTGTGGAGGGGGGGG
>NTHP01000361.1:141694-155749 GCA_003416845.1 Oplegnathus fasciatus | reverse complement strand
TCCTCTGTGACAGTAAACTGAATATCTTTGGGTTGTGGACAAAACAAGACATTTGAGGACGTCACCTTGGGCTTTGGGAAACAGTGATCAACATTTTTCACCATTTTCTGACATTTTATGAACCAAACAACTAATCGACTAATCGAGGTAATGATCGACAGATTAATCGATAAGGAAAATAATCGTTAGTTGCAGCCCTATAAGAATCAAAATTGGGTTTATCACCAATAACGCACACACAACACATAACAATAAACACAGTAAGTGTAAATAAGAGTATAAAGAAGAAAATGAGCAAGTGCTGCAAGTCAAGAAGCATAAATAGAAAATTTACAATAAAATATGTAAAATATTGAGCAGCCATTGCCGAGCCACACTGCGGTGCTATTGATCATGTTTGAACCTCAGAAGTTCAAAAGAGAAGCTTCGTTGGTTCAGGTAATTTTCTGTACACGACTGTCAGCAGTTTGCTCGGTGTTTTCTATTGACAGACTGCCCTCATGCTGCGTGCTCAGAGGCCCGGCCCTCCATGTTCAGTTACATGAGCCACGATGACAAAGCACATCGCTCTGTCAGCCTCTGCACACATGCCTGTCAAAAGTTCACTTCTGGAGCTTTTCCAAAGGGGCTCTTTCTCAGTCAGTCATGGCCAGATGTGCATTAAACCTGGTGTAAGCAAGGGTGGAGATATAGTCCTAAAATAGAGTTAAAGTAAGCACAGTGGTGGAGGAACCACTCAGGTCCTTTACTTAAGTAAAAGTACTGTGGAAATACTCGCAGTCCTGTGTTCAAAACCTTACTTAAGTAAAAGTATGCGAGTATTATCAGCAGTAAAAGTACACATGTTGCAGTAAAATGTTCCCTGTCAGTGTGTTTCTATTATATCTGATGTTTCTGGATTAATATTCCTGCTGCATTAATGTGGATGTTGCATTTTACTGCTGTAGATGTTTCAGGTTGAGCTCANTAGTTTAATCTACAGCAATGCATCATGGTCTATAAGATCATCATGTGTTTGTAGCGTGGCTGTCCTGTGAGAACCACGTATCTCTAAACAGTCAGAAAAACAGCCTGTTTTCAGCTTTGTGACGATGCATTTTCCAGCTGATCCGAGGAGGGTTTAAATAGTTTATTTAGCTTCAGAAGGAGGAGAATTTTCTCAACACATAAAGGAACACTTCATCCTTCAGTTTATCACAAACATTCAACATCAACACATCTGGAGATACGTGGTTTTCACTGGACAGGAAGGGGATGAACAACTGTCATCTGTAAAGTAACTAAAGAGTACAAGATTTACCTCCGAGATGTGGTGAAGAAGAGGGAGAATTTGTATCTTGGTACTTGATTAAAAGTACTTGGTTACATTCCACCACTGGGCATGTGAGGACAGCCCAAAATCAGATGAACAAATGATCACTTTCATTGCATCATATGAATTCTGATAGAGTGAACTAAGAGGATGACAAGGCACCGATCAGCAAGTCACAGGAGAAAAACTGGATCACATGCCGAGGCTTTCTAAAACCACTAATCCCCACTGAAACAGACAGCGTCTGTATTATACTGCGGGTGAACTGAGGACTCATTTTACTTGATACATGTATGTTTATTTTGGTCATACACATGAATATCTCACACAAGTGCAAAAACAACAAATTTAAAGCAACAGTTTGGGAACTACGCAGAGATTTGGATGAGAGGATCAGTATCACTCTCACATCTGTCCGTTAAATATGAAGCTAAAGCTCATAATTCAACTTACGATATCTCATCATTGTACCATCAAGTCCTGCTTTTACTGTCACTGTTTTTACTGTAACGTTTTAGGACATATTTCCTATTTTTTGCAGAGAGTTAGACGAGAAGATCGCCACCACTCTCATGTTTGTACAGCCAGCTTAGCTTAGCTTAGCATAAAGACTGGAAACGGGGGGAAACAGCTAGCCTGGCTCTGTCCCCAGGACGTCACTGCGCCCAGCCAAGAAATAGTCCAGCACATAACGCCCCGTAAAACCACAACTTGTAGTTTTTACACTTGGAGGTGCTGGTAGGTGGATTTTGTTCGCTTTGGACAGAGCCAGGCTAGCTGTTTCCCTCTGTTTCCAGTCTTTGTGCTAAGCTAAGCTAACCATCTCAAACCGAAAATACCAAAATATGTCCTAAAGTGTTGAAGTATTCCTTTTAAAAACGCCGACCGAAACGTTTACACAACATTACGATAATCATTCGCTGTTCTGGCCTTAATTATTAAATTAACAGGTATTACATCGTAGTCATGTGAGCTGTCTTGCATGTTAAAAAAACATGGCAGGCCTTTTTCATTGCAAACATTTTGACTTGTCACAGCAGGAAAAGCACACGTGGAACCACTGACGTTAACAATGCAGCCGTTATAAACGTTATCAATCACACCTGCGCTCTACCTGCTGTGATAAAGCCACATCGCCTCCACTTTTCTAGAGACACCACCGGACACGTGGCCATTTTTAATTAACGTTGTACCTGAAGAACTACAAGAGGCTTTTCTAAAGCTTTGTGCAAACGTCGTTGAAATGATATAGCCTCCTCACTCTCACTTTCAAAATACCTGTTCAAGGTGTCCAAACATGTTGGACTCGATAAACTGGTTCTATATCTTTTTCCAGCTTGAATACGGGGACGTGCTGCAGGTACTGCACGGAGGCTTGTTTGGTGATGTGGACTGTGTTTGTGATTCAAGCTTAATTATAGCTACAGCTGTGAAGCCAGTCTCTAACCAAAGGAATGCCTGGGAGTGTTCTCCAGTTTGGTCGCCAACATGCATTTGATGTTTTAGTGAAAACAGTCATTTGTCAGACTGTAATCTTGTTTTTGTACGAGCAGCATGACTTGCATGAGTGTAGGATAGAGCCACTGGTGTGTTGGGTTTCTCTGCACGACATTTTGGTAGAAAAACTGCATGTTAAAGCATCAACAAAGGGCCTTTTTCTGTGTGTGTGAGGGTGAATTCCAGCTGCAAATGTTAACCTCTCACATCTACATTTTTCACATTTTCCTTTTCCAGCCTTCAGTCTTGAGTATTTTGTACCACTTCTGCAAAAACAAGTTGTTTTTTTTTAACAATTACTCACTACTCAAGGCCTGTTTAAGCATTTGTTGCAGAGTTGTTTGATACCAGGCAGATTTTAGTAGCATGGATGTCTGTAGGATGATTGGTCAAACCTGTTTAGCTGTTTTACTAAAAGCTGCACACTCAAGTTTCCTTCACTGTACTTTAGGCAAACTTGTCACTTCCAAGCACATCAGAGCAGTGGTGGAAGAAGTATTCAGATCCTTTACTTAAGCAAAAGTATAAACACATTAATGTCAAAATACTGTCACAAGTAAAAGTCCTGCATTCAGAATCTTACTTAAGTAAAAGTACAGAAGTATTATCAACAAAATGTACTTAAAGTATCAAAGTAAAAGTACTCGTTCTGCAGTAAAATGGCCTCCGTTTGTGACAATATGATATTATTAGATTGTTAATATTGTTGCATCAAGCAGCATGTTACTGTTGGAGCTGCTCCAGGTGGAGCTGGTTTGAACTACTTTACATACAGTTAGCTGGTTTAGTCCAGTGGCTCCCAACCTAGGGGTCGGGCCCCTCCAAAGGGTCACCAGATAGATCTGAGGGGTCATGAGATGATTAATGGGAGAGGAAAGAAGAAACGTTCTTTCTTACCTTTTCATGAAATATTGGATAATTTTACCTCTTTGTACCTCAGACAGTTATTTACATGAAACCATCTGAGACATTTAGAGATGAAATGTCTCTGGGGAAACTGAAACTCGGAGACGTCTGAAACATGACAAGGAGACACAACTAGACACAGATTGTTTTTTCTGAAGGAGTCTCAAACAAACAAGGTTGGAAACCACTGTATTATATGTTAAAATCATATGTTTTATAATGTAAAATCTTAATCTGTGAAGTAACTAAAGCTGTCAGATAAATGTAGTGCAGTAAAAAGTATAATATTTCCCTCTGAGATGAAGTAGAAAGTAGCTTAAAATTGATATACTCAAGTAAAGTACAAGTACCTCAAAATCGTACATAAGTACAGTACCTGAGTAAATGTACTTAGTTACTTTCCACCACTGCATCAGAGGAGCTGGACCACTCTCTGACTGCCGGTCTGCACTGTGGTGAACAGTCTGTGCTCTGACGGCCACACACCCCCTTTGAGTTTGAGTCAGGCCAGGGGGAGTATCTGCAGGCAGAATCACACCGAGATCAGCCGAGCCAATCAGCTGCCGGCTGCGTGTTTGCTGTTGAACGGCAGATGTGTGACAGCCAGGATTTTAAGGTGGATCCGGTCTGTGCTGTAGATGAAATGCAGTGCGGCAGACATGCAGCAGTCATACTCATTTTAGACTTCCTGTGATGACTACTAATGAGCAGCTTGCTTCTAACCTTGAAACTTTTTATTACTTTCTATTAATTTTATTCATTTTATTTCATATCATTGTTATTTATTATTTTATCTCTTCTAATAAATCCTTTCTGCTTTGTTTTTAATGATCCCATTTCTTGCATCTGTGCTTTTATTTGCATTTTTCACGTCTTGTGAAGCACATTGTATCGCATCTTTTTGTATGAAATGTGCCACATAAATACAGTTTTATTATCATCATTATTAATTGTGAAATATACTGTGGGAATACCTTAACATGCAAAACAATGTAATGAATTTGGTGTATTAAAACCAAACTTTGTAGTTTGTGAAACAAGTATTTGAGTGTAAAAGTAGAACATTTTATATTTTATATTGTTGTACTTATACTCGCTGCCTGTAAGAGTTTGGTGTGTTGAAATGCACTTTAATGTTTCCTGGCTCTCTCGTTACAATCAGTCTGTGCTTAATGGAGTGTTTTTACTGTTTCAGGTGGGATAGCAGGAGGCATCGAGATCTGCATCACCTTCCCCACAGAGTACGTTAAAACGCAGCTGCAGCTGGATGAGAAGGCAAATCCTCCCAAATACAAAGGCATCGGTGAGTTTATGTACACTTTCCTTTACCTGAACCGTTTAATCTGCTCTGTGGCCAATTTATTAGGTACACCTCTAAAATCTGATGCAATCCAATACGACAGCTCAGCCATAAATTCCACCTTTTACAAAGATAATAATGTTCAGTTTTGACTGACGCTGTCAGAGAGGTATTGATATGTTTACTACTGAGGTTGGTGTTGAACTGGACTGCATTATACTGAAATGTGTTTCTAATTTTTTGTCCAACCATTTACAAACATGAGAATATCAGAAACACATTTCAGTATAATGCAGTCCAGTTCAACAGCGCTGCAAACTACAACCTGAATAATAAACATATTAACAACAAACTTATTCTTACTATTCTTATTATTACTTATTCTTTTAAATGTGTTACTTATTTTCTATTTAAATCAAACATTATAAAGTGCAAGCTGCTAAACAGTGTTCCCTAATATAATGTGGATATCTTAATGTGTGTTATGATATTTATTGATATTTGCATCTTTAACTATGTCAAACAGCTGTTGTCTTTTATAATGTCATTTCTTTTTTGAGTGTCTTTGATAGTTTTTACCCTTTTCTGCTTTTTAAAAAATCTTTTATCGATTGTTCATATAATTTCTAGTTTTTTAGTTCTTATTATCCAACATTTCTTCATGGTAGTCTCTGTCTTGATGAAGGTTGATGTATAAATACGAGGAACAATCGTGGAAATAAGTTCTAACCCTGACAATCTGTGATTTTGTAGATGTAACAGAATGTCGTCATTAAACCAAACAACTTTTTAGTATAAATGGTCATCCTGCAGCAGCTCACAGTGGTTGTTGATGAATGATTTATATTGATTTAATCAGCAGCTGTCTCAGTTATCTCAGTTGGTGTTTAAGATCCAAAGTATAAATGAGTCCCTTTAGATTTCTGTTTGAGTAACAACCCATAGTCAGTTCAGACATCTTGTTATTGCAGATGTGAGCGCAAACATGAACAGATGTGTGTTTGCGTAGTAAGTTAGTCTTTGTTATCTGTCCGATGAGAGCTTGTGAACTTTGGCATAGATCATGTTTGTCTGCAGAAACTCGGTATGAAGGGTTTTTGTTTCTGGCTTCAACAGACACCCAGAAATTCACAGTTCTCAACTTTTAACGTCACTGTTACAGCAAGATTTTTATAACAAAGCAGCTGCTGATTATGTGAACCGAGTGAGCTTTTCTTGGCAGTCGTGCAGCAAGAAATCATTGTTTTCTTCTTCCTCAGTTGACTGTGTGAAGCAGACGGTGAACAGTCATGGGGTGAGGGGTCTTTACAGAGGTCTGAGCTCACTGCTGTATGGCTCAATACCAAAAGCAGCTGTCAGGTACTGCAGCCCTCCAACCTTACACACCTGTGCACGCACAAACACTTCATGAAACAGCTCATTTCCAATATTTCCAATATACTTCCATATTGATTATTTGGCACCACTTCCTATTTAATAAGGCACCCTTTATAAAGTGTTTATAAGTGGTAGAGCTGAGACGATTAGTCGATCAACAGAAAATTAATCCACAACAATTTTGATAATCGATTAATCATTAGTTATGAAGCAAACTGTCAATCATTCTCTGGTTCCAGCGTCTCAAATGTGAAGATTTTCTGCTTTTCTCTGACGTTCACACATCAGCTTGGGCTCTGGGAAATTGTGATTGACATTTTTCCCCATTTTCTGACATAAATTATTAACAGATTCATTGAAAAAAATCCTAGACAGATTAATCGATAATGAAAATACTTGTTAATTGCAGCCCTAATAATTTGTAACGGTTTGTTCTATTATCGGTCTGTAAATAATTTGCTAACGCGTTATGGATTAGTTATAACAATTCTTTTCATAATTGATAATGTGCAGATTATTTTCTCAATAAATCGATTCATTGTTTGGTCAATAAAATGTAAAAAAAAGTTCCTAAAGTTCAAGATGACATCATCAAATTTCTTGTTTTGTCCAAACCGCAAAAATATTCAGTTTGCCATCACATAAGAGTACTTATAAACGTTTATAAATGTTGCCTTATTATAAAGTTTTACAGATTCTTTTCTATTTTGAGTCATTAATCTTCTTTATTCTCCATTAACTTCTACAGATTTGGGATGTTTGAGTTCCTCAGTAATAAGATGCGCGATGAAAACGGTAAACTAGACAGCAAGCGAGGATTCCTCTGTGGCCTTGGGGCTGGAGTTGCAGAGGCTGTGGTCGTAGTCTGTCCTATGGAGACAGTGAAGGTAAAAAGACAGCATTATTAAACGTACTTTCATTATTTTGTTTCCATCGTTAATATATAAATATTGATTTGTGCAGCTTTAATCTTGTCAGGCACAACACTGAAGGCCCACGTAAAGCTTTTCAGACTGTTTCTGCTTCTGAGTAAAGGCCCATCAGAGACAACCGAAGACACGTAGATACATCAGATTCTTTTTAAATTGGCTAAATGTCTCTGAATGGATATTTTGATCATTGTGTGGCGTTTCAGCTGCTAGCTCACCGTATATATTTAGTTATACATTTACCCATTTTTATGGGGCTAAACTCCAGTTCGATAAAATCCAGTTCTTGTGGGAACTTGGATCATGGTCAGTGACACGTCATGTTGTACAGAAATTCAGAGATTTAATTAAGGCTTTGAAAACAAACAGAGAAACAAATAGATGGTTTTGATTTCATGGTGGTTTAGATGTCACAGACCCACAGTCAGACTCTTCCTACTGTAAAATCACACAGTAAAACAGAGTCAGCTGCAGGGACCAGACTGTCTCGTCTGTGAGGCTCCTGTTGACTTAAACTCTGTGTTCTGGATCCTAACAATTAAGAAACTTTATACTTTACAACAGTTTAGGATGGATTTCTATAATTTGGTTGCTTTTGTAATACTGATGTATCTCAGTGGGGTCATTTATGAACTAAACACGGTGGTAGAAACTAAGTACATTTACTCAAGTACTGCACTTCAGTACAAGTTTGAGGTACTTTTACTTGAATATTTCAATTTTGTGCTACTTTACACTTTTACTCCACTACATTCTGGAGGGAAATATTGTACTTTTTACTGAACTACACTTATTTGACAGAAATCAAGATTTTACATTAAAAAACATATACAATGTATTTGTATGTTAAAGATTAAACCTTTTTCGCTTGTGATCCCCAGTTGGGGCCACTTGTCGGTTGTTAGCAGCTCCACTAAAGAGAAATTTTACCTCTAAACTCCTCAGGTAGTGTCATTTCAATTACTGCTTGAAGCCCAAAGTTATAGAATATTTCACAAAAAGCAAAGATGAGAGAAAAATTTTTGTAGGAAGTATGACTCTCAGATTTATCTTGCGGTTGGGAACAACTGGACTAAACTACTGCAGTGTATGTAAAATATATACTGTTTGTATATAAAATGATCTCCACCACGAGCAGCTACAGAAAATGCTGTTTACACATTGATGCATCAGTAAAAATAATCCAATAATGTCATATATAATAATATAACAGTCACAGGGGACATTTTTCTGCAGAAGAAGTACTTTTACTTTGATACTTTAAAGTACATTTCACTGATAATACCTATAGACTTTTACTTAAGTAGGATATTTAATGCAGGACTTTTACTTGTAATGGAGTATTTTTAGTTTGGTTCAAGTAAAGGACCTGAATACTTCTTCCATCGCTGACTAAACAGAATCCAACCGCACCACAAACACCACAAAATGGGACAGTTCAGTTCAGTGCAATTCAAAGAACTATACTGAGAACAAAATGTTCAAAAGTGACTAAATGTCTTCTGCCGAACAGAAGATGTTCTTTGTCAAATGAGAATCTCAACATGGCGTGACCTGTCTTTGCTGATTTTTGTAAATCTGCAATCACAAATCGAAAGCACCTTCACTTCCTCCAAGACACCAGGACAGAAAAAGGACCGGGAGACAAAACCAAAGACCACTAGTTTCCTCTCATAAGCTCTCATTTCACCCTTCCAGTCCTCCTAACGAGTTAATGATCCATTGTACTTCCATGCAAATGAAATATTTCTAATTCTGTGTTGCACATTGCAGCTTTACTCGCAGCTTTACTGCCTGCAGAACCCTGCATGCCTCAGGTTTTAAAGGCTTCTGCAGTTGTTTCTGTTTTGATTCCTTGACGCTTTGGCTTGTGAAACATATTAATTATTGTTATGATTTCATTTTAGGTCAAATTCATCCACGACCAAACATCAGCAAACCCAAAGTACAAGGGATTTTTCCATGGGGTGAGGGAGATTGTTAGAACTGAAGGTAAGGAGGGTTTCTTCATTTGTCTGTTGCATTTTACTGCCACCTACTGTTCCAACTCAAACAGGAAATTACTCTTCTGGTAGTTCATCATTTCCCATGTATTTGAGTCATCACATCAATTATTTAGAGGATAATATTCTTCCTCAGCCTCATTCCTCCTGAAAAGTTCATTAATTTAAGTGTTGGTGTATCTTCAGGACTGAAGGGGACTTACCAAGGCCTGACAGCCACCGTGTTGAAACAAGGCTCCAACCAGGCCATCCGCTTCTATGTCATGACTTCACTGAGGAACTGGTACAAAGGTGTGTGAGTGAATAACTAATAAAATAATCACCACATACAACCAAAAATGCAGCCAAATAATCATCTTTTGTTTTTTGTTTTTTTGAACCAAGGTGATGATCCCAACAAAGCCATTAACCCTGTGATAACTGGACTGTTTGGAGCTGTTGCTGGTGCTGTCAGTGTGTTTGGAAACACTCCCCTGGACGTCATTAAGACCAGAATGCAGGTTGGTTGAATAACATTTTCACCTCTCCTCACATTTTAATGCTGAGCAGAGTAACTAACATGCATGTGTGTTATTTAACAGGGTCTCGAAGCTCACAAGTACAAAAGCACAATGGACTGTGCCGTCAAGATCATGAAGCATGAGGGACCAATGGCGTAAGTTCATAGGCAGAGCTGATATAATTTATGGAGAATGACTGACAATAGAAGGAGTTTTCATATCTTGTATAGGCTGTTTTTATGTAAAGTTTGCAGCAATTGTCTGATAACACTGACAGTTGGAGTTGGCCTTATATCTTTAAAGGATTCACGGATTCAGTAATTTGAATTGTCTACGTGTCAGCAGGTAACTAGAGGCCAGAATGCATCTTCATTCACTCTGGCCAGGATGAAGTAAAGGAATAGTTCGACATTTTGTGAAATACGTGTCACTAATCACTTTCTTGCCAAGAGCTAGATGAGAAGATTGATATGACTCTCATGTCTGTAGGATAAATATGGAGCTGTGGCCAGGAAAACAGTTAGCTTAGCATAAAGGGTGGAAGCAGTTGACACTGGCTCTGTCCAAAGGTACAAAAAAATCTGCCTATCAGCACCTCCAAAGCACAAGACTGTGGTTTTATGGGGGGTTATGTGCAGGACTATTTCTTTGTTGGACATAATGACTTTCTGGACTCTTGTTGTCACCGTGAGGTTGCTAGGCAACCAACTGAGGCCAGGAAGTCACTGTGCCCGACCACGCGCAACCCCCTGTCAGCTTGTCGCTTTTACACTCTTTGTACATATTCAACAAAGGTTCTAATGAAGGAAATAAAGTGCAAGTCGAGATTAGAGATATGTCAATAACTTGGTCGGGCCAATTTGTCAACCGATATTAGCTTCATATCACAGATATATTGGTATTGGCATACATGTAGGCTGATAACAAGAAACAAAATAACAAGAAATTGCAGCACAGAAATGCCAAAGATATGATAATTTAGAAACAGTGTCATCGTTATATATTTTGTCCACCAGAGAGCACTGACAAGTTTATTTTTCAAATGTAAAATGTGCCACTCGGGATATATCTTGGTCACAAAAAACAAATTTATCAAAAATCTTTATATTGACTTCATTTGGTGCAGAAGTACCCAGCCAGTTTAGTTTAGCATCCCTTTTAGTGTAAAAGTTGTTTTAAATGCCTCTCCACCCTGACAAGAAGTCAGTTCTCAGGGTACCACTGCTGTGGAATACCTCAAGGTACCATCCTGGGACCACTTCTGTTGTACCCCCGCTTGGCCATATCATTCATAGACATGTTTTTTTCAACACCACGCTGGTGTAGAAATACTTAAGCCTGTAATACGTGAGTTTTGTTACTCGGACTCATTATGTCTGCCATGAGTTTTGGCCACCATTTTGGATTTTAAAATTCTAAAAATAATATTATTATTATTAGCAGTAGTATTATAGCGGTGTTTTGCCTAGAAAGGCAATCAGGTTTCTGTGATAAGGCATTTCTAAATAACCTTTGTGTAGCATATTCACTCTCTCCCTTTGTCCCATCCAGGTTCTACAAAGGTACTGTTCCTCGGCTGGGTCGGGTGTGTATGGACGTGGCCATAGTCTTCATCATCTATGAGGAAGTTGTGAAGGTCCTGAACAGTGTTTGGAAGACGGATTAAAACGGACATCCCGGGGCTACACAAGCAGGAGTGTTGGGACTGGCTATTCACATTATTAACCAGGCCAAGTCCCAAACCAATCTCCTTAAACCCTGCTTCTAGGTTCTAATATCTACCTCTAAGTGATTTTCAGAAAGAAAGAAAGGGATCGGTATGTTCTTGATTTTATTTGTAACACAGCTATTACAAGTGGAAGCATTATCTGCATGAAAAAAAGCTCCAGATTGCAGAGTCACTGCTTACACTTGCTCTCTTTTCTTAAATTCCGGAAGGGGGAAGTTCCTTAAGAGCTCAGGGAAAGGAACGGGGCATTTATTTCGATCTGATTGACTAGAGAAATTGGGACACTCTCAGCACAGAAAAGTGTGTCTCACGTACAGCGCTTTAAGTTCAGTTACACGAATGCTGTATGTACTTAATCGAAGAGAAACCAATGCCTGACCCAACATAATGTGATTTAGACACTGTTGAAGAAGAAATTATACTTGAAATGTGAGATTATACCAGAGATCAAACATTTTAAAGCCCTTTTATATGCAAATATTTAGATTTTTTTTTTACAAGACTTCTCAAAATCATTATTTCATTCAGTACCTGATGAAATAATTTATATTCAGATGTCACATGCTGCAGCGGCTACAGGTATATTAACAACTAAATGCCTTAAATCACAATTGTCAAATTAGTCAAGATTGTAGGACCCATAGAGATGCAGGTTTTTAATTAGGTTGCGTATGTACACAACTTCTTTAGAAATGCATATTTCCACTAAACGGTGGTTGAGGTGGTGTAAAGGGGGCTCACTTTTAAGTTGCAGAGATGTTTTAAATCCGTTAACTTACTAGATTGATGCTATAAAAAGTGCCTATGTATTGTATGATTCATTTTGAGATCTTTTGAGATTAAGAATGATTGAATGTTGTATGTACTTAGTCACTACAGATTTTTTTAATAATATACTCAGTTGCACACATGTGCCAGATATTTAATTCCAGGCAGATTCTGAGGTATTTCTGAGATGTTCACGTCTCCTTAATTCATCGTAACTGTTAGTATTTTGATGAATTTTTGTCTTTAAATTTGCCTTTATTGCATAGACATGCCTGTTTGAGAAATGCCATTAACAGTGCCTTCCATCTTTTTCCATGGAGGACGAGTGGTTTAGCTTTTATTGCAGATTTTCAGATTCTGTGTTTAATTTTTTAACTATGAAACATTAATTGCCTTTACTTTTTACACCAACTGATGACCCAATGTGCCAACTGCTGCTCATATATATATATATAATGCCATCTTATAGACTGGAGTTCGTAGCTTGTGAGTTTGGCATGTTTACATGCAACGCAATTAATTGTTTTACAATGTTTACTTTGAGCTACCTTTTTCAGCTTCAACCTGACCTTGCTTACATGTAGACCAATGTGACAGCTATTTAAATATCTTTGGGGTTTTCATATTAACACATGAAACATTTCCAGTAGTTAACACCAAGTATTGTGCCTTCAGTCTAAGTAATTCTAATATGTATGCTCACAAATAAACATTGGATCAGACTGTTAATATTCTTGTGTTCATTTCCAGAGGTGGAAGAAGTACTCACATCTTGTACTTACAATGCCATAGTGTAGAAATACTCCTGCAAGTCCTGCATTCAAATATTTACTTAAGTACAAAAGTATTAGCGTCAAAATACACTTTAGATAAGAAGTGCAGAATGGCCCATTTCAGAATCATATATATTATACTATTGGATTATTATTATTGATGCATTAATGTGTTCATTACTTTAATGTTGAAGCCGGTAAAGGTGGGGCTCTTTTTAATTACTTTATATACTTTATCTACTGGATAGCTTGTGAATTTCCACCCTGAGTGATCAATAAAGTTTTAATCTGTAATATTCAGAAGTGGAAGAAGTACTCAGATCTTTTACTCAAGTAAAAGTAGCAATACTACAGTGTAGAAATACTCTGTTACAAGTAAAAGTCCTGCATTCACATGTTCCTTAAGTAAGTACAAAAGTATTATCAACAAAATATACTTAAAGTACAAAAAGTAAAAGTACTCATTGTGTAGGATGGCCCATTTCAGAATAATATATATTATTGGATTATAATTATAGATGCATTCATGTGTTCATTACTTTAATGTTGCAGGTGGTGAAGGTGGAGCTCATTTTAATTACTTTACATCCTGCTGGGTAGCTTAACCTGTAATTATGCATCCTAATTTATTAGTTGATAAATATTATTAAAATATTTTGTATTATAATATAAATCTGAAAAGTAACTAAAGCTGACAGACAGATGTAGTAGAGCTGCAATGATTAATCGTTTAGTTGTCAACTATTAAATTAATCGGCAACTATTTTCATAATCGATTAATCGTTTTGAGTCATTTTTTAAGAAAAAGTGTCCAAATTCTCTGATTTCAGCTTCTCAGATGTGAATATTTTCTGGTTTCTTTCGTCCTCTGTGACAGTAAACTTGAATATCTTTGGGTTGTGGAGAAAACAAGACATTTGAGGACGTCACCTTGGGCTTTGGGAAACAGTGATCAACATTT
>NTHP01000361.1:110758-140818 GCA_003416845.1 Oplegnathus fasciatus | reverse complement strand
GATTAATCGAGAAAATGATCGACAGATTAATCAATAATGAAAATAGTTGTTAGTTGCAGTCCTAACTGTGCCACCCACTAACCACTACATTCCCAAATAATGTAGTTACACGCACATGTAGAGTTAAAATGTTAAAATGCTTGTTGTTATCCAATATAAAGCAACGATTAGTCGATTAGCAGAAAACTAATTGGCGAATATTTTGATAATCGATTGATCGATTAATCTTTCAAGCAAAAATGCCAAAATGTAGTAATAGTTCCAGGTCATCAAACAGGAGAATTAGCTGCTCCTCTTGGTCTTACATTATAGTAAATAAAATAAAAGTAAAGTTGCAGCCCTAGAATGTAGTGCAGTAAAAATATAATATTTGCTTCTGAAATGTAGTGAAGTAGAAGTATAAAGTGGCATAAAATGGAAATATTCAAGTAAAAGTACTTCAAAATTGTACTTAAGTGCAGTACTTGAGTAAATGTACTTAGTTACTTTATATCACAGTGGATATCACCTGTCATGCTGTTTTAATTTCTCTATTTGAAGGATTTCCAGTACCTCCTCTCAGCACTTTGCATTGTGACCTTGCTTCGCGTTGTTTTGGAGCCTTGTGCTTGCCGTAGTGCGGACTTTCACTCCTCGTCGGGACGAATGAAAGAAGATGTTCGTGTCGGTGCTGCGGCATTAAGGCGTCTTTAAACATGTCTCTTAATGGAGGGGGAAGCCGAGGATTTTACTTCAACACCGTCCTGTCTCTGGCCCGGTCGCTGGCAGCCCACCAGCAGGCGCCGATAGAGAAGGTAACGTTTGTACGTGGCGATAGCTAACAAGCTAATACCTGTCAAAGAGTCTCCGAGGCCCGTCCTTAACTTCGCTCCTCTACCTGTGTAGTCTCTGTTATTCACTATAAAACACAGTAAACATGTCTGACACTTTGTCAGTGTGGGAATTATGTTGTCACTGTGAGATTTAATGGCGACCCAGGAGCATTTTTAAGTGGCTTCAAAGCAGCTAACGTCGGCTAATGTTAGCTGTTTTGAACCTGTAGTTAATCCTCCCTCAGGTTAAAGCTGCCATCACTTCCCAAATATGTTTCTCTAATTATTAATATCCTCTTCACAGCAGCTGATTCCCTCTTTAACACAGGATGACACAAGAAGCTTAACATGTGATGCTGTTTATGATCCATTTTCACAGAAACACCAGCTGGATAAGTCGCATCTTTGTTATGTTTTATTCTGTAAAAACTCTAGAAATCAATAATCAGTTTTAAAAGGACAAAAAAAAGGCTTTAATCATGTGTCATTAAATTCTCTGTACATTTGACTGTGACCACTACATCCCCAGATAGTGTAGTTACATGCACATGTAGAGCTATGTTGTGTCAATGTAAAGCAACGATTAATTGATTAGTCAATTAGCAGAAGACTAATTGGAAAATGTTTTAGAGCTGCAGCGATTAATCGATTAGTTGTCAACTATTAAATTACAACTATTTTGATAATCGATTAATCGTTTTGAGTCATTCTTTAAGAAAAANAAAACAAGACATTTGAGGACGTCACCTCGGGCTTTGGGAAACAGTGATCAACATTTTTCACCATTTTCTGACAGTTTCTGGGCCACACAACCAATCGATTAATCGAGAAAAGTAATCGACAGATTGATCGATAATGAAAGTTAGTTGCAGTCCTAACTGTGCCACCCACTAACCACTACATTCCCAAATAATGTAGTTACACGCACATGTAGAGTTAAAATGTTAAAATGCTTGTTGTTATCCAATGTAAATCAAGGATTAGTCGATTAATCGATTAGTCGATTAGCAGAAAACTAACTGGCAAATATTTTGATAATCGATTGTTTGAGTAATTTTTCAAGTAAAAATGCCAAAATGTAGTAACAGTTCCAGGTCCTCAAACAGGAGAATCAGCTGCTCCTCTTGGTCTTACATTATAGTAAATAAAATAAAATATTTTGGGGGTTTGAGACTGTTAATCAGTCAAAACAAGACATTTGGGTATTTTTCACTGTTCTTCTAGTATTTTTCTTTTTTTGTAATTAAAGTTTTCCAATATATAAACAACATAACACAACACAGGACGACATATTACAATGAGTCAATGAAGAACAGGTAACAAAACAAATCTGGCCACAAAACTGCAGCATACTGTCTTTCAGTCCAGTGTCCAATATTCCTCATACATACAAATAAAGTTAAGTTGTGATTTCCACTGGTTTTCAAAGCAACAGCAGCCTTTACGTCACTGGTGAATCTTACTCAGAGAAGTGAAGGGATCCATAAATTCAGATTCTGTCCCCAAACAATGAAGCAGTCAGGGTTAAATTAAAGCTCATTGCACAGTGATATGAAGTGGATCAATGTATCTTTGAACTAATTGTAGCATTTTTGAGTGCTGGTCAAGTTGTCGATTTATCTGGCCCGAGCAATCAATACTTAATGAGAACAGTTTTAACTACGATGAGCACCAACCAGGCAAAACAGGCAACTCCCCTGGGGCCCTAAAAGTCCCAGTTTCCCTGTGTGTCGGTTGCTTTTTGGTTATTTTATTACTTCCACATTTGTCTGGTATCTTGCACCACTAATGTACAAAATGTCGTTCTAACACCTTTAATAGTTTTGTTTATATTGTGCTCACATGCCACAAACTAACTGATGTACAGAAAACCTGAGGCCAGGTAGTATTCCAGTGTAGAAGTACTTGTTGTTTCTGAGTCTGTGTGCACTGTACTTGATGGAAACTTGGAGTGAACAGGGACCCCAAACTGGTTAATCTGGCCACGACAGGAGGTATAAACTCCATATTTCCTTCATAATGCAAAGAAATAAAGGAAGATTTATTATTAAGAAGGCACAACTCATGACAGAAAGTCAAGGGGATCCAATCCCAAAAGAAGATCCGAACATAACGCTGCCTGAAATGAGATTTCATTTCATTTCAAACATGTTAGAAGAAGGTATGAAAAGTTTATTAAATTGAATTCAGTGTTAAATGGTACTGAAGTACTGCTGAAACTTTAAGTTTTGACTGCTGTGATACTCAGGAGGTTTGGATTTGTGGTCCAGGATTACAGGAGGTGACGAGGCAGCTTCTTAACAGAGCAGGCAGAGTTTGAACTGATTATAAAATGCACCCACTGAGATCCAAAATGGGGAAATGTTTGTCAGGACTTAAACAGGAAGTATATGCTATGATGAAAGAGCTGTGGTCGCAATAATAAAGGGAGCAGCCAGCCCACTTGTATTATTGTGTAAGTGGACTACATCAGTTTGTGGAGCTTTTAAGATTAGTGACCAGTCTGCATTCTGCTTCTTTATGTCTATATAAGGTCTTGTAAGGGCTGTATCAGCACACTTTAGCTTTAGAAGTGTAGCTAGAAGCACCAACCATCTCTTTGGCCCATGCAGGGCGGAAACTATGTCATTACTGATTCATCTGCTGATTATTTTCTCAATAAATCAGTTAATTGTTTAGCTTATAAAATGTCAGACAGTTGTGAAAAATGACTATTTTAATTGCTCAGAACCCAAAGAGACATCTTCAGAGTGCTTGTTTTGTTTGACCAACAGCCTAAAACCACCAAATATTTATTTAACTATAAAATATGACAAAGCAAATCCTCACATTTTAGCATCTGGCACCAGTAAATGTCTGGAATTGTTTGGCATATTATGCCAATTCACTTTCAGTTGATCAACTAATTGCTTTATTGAGTAACCGTTTGAGTTCTAGACCTACAGTATTACACAGTTTAGTGTCTGAACGTCTGAGTGGGAAGCTTCAAACCCCGGAAGTCTGAACAGCCTTTGTTACTCAAGAACATATTCTTAAAAATTCAGTTTGTGTCCAACTTTTTCACTAAAATGTTCTGTTTCCATAAGCACTTTTGTTTTCCTGGCACAGTAAGAAGCCCAGGTGGCGTCTGAGCACAGCAGGTTAAGCTTTGGCGTACAACCAGCTGAAAACCCAAATAAAACACTGTCAGTGCCAAAACAGCGTTTTATTACTGTTTTGGCACCCATGTTAATACTTGTTCTATGGCAGGAGAGGCCAGAATACTCCAGAAAATTCCCCTCATGGTCCTTCATCCTCCAACAGCATTGAGTAACAGATAAAACATGTCGTAACTAGTGATCTCTGTGTTTAGATCCCTCTCACTGTTTACGTCTGGTCCTTTAGCATTAGGCTAATTACTGCCAGAGGCCAGTTTGGCTCGATTCCTGATGCGCATGCGGGCCAACGAAATCATTATCGCTAATGGAACCTAAACATGATCGATGTGTCTGTTTAAGCCCCGTGGGCAGCTGAATAGCTTAGAGGCTTACATCTTAATGGAAACAGCAGATTCATGTGTCGTCCTCTCGCAGGTCCAGAAGCTACAGTGCATGTGCCCCGTGGACTTCAGAGGAGTCTTCCAGCTGGATGAGAGGAGGAGAGATGCTGTCATTGCACTGGGTATCTTTCTAGTAGAGTCAAACCTGCAGGTAAACATTGCACCTCCTCACCTCTCCACTTCATGATACTTTTGTGCTAACAGTGAATTAACAGGATGCTGATATAGCCCTGTATAACTTATGGAATACTTGTGTTGCAGCACAAAGATGCTATTGTCCCCTACCTTCTTGGGTTGCTTAAAGGGCTTCCTAAAGTTCAGTGGATTGAAGAAAGCTCAGAACGCAAAGGAAGAGGTAACTATACACCTGTGATTATTATGTCTGTAACACTATATTAAATATATCATATTCTCTATAATTGTCTGTTATTCTATGCACTTTAAGTATGGATGCCACTGTACTGTAATGTAATTTAAGTGCTGTTTTTTAATATTTGGTTAACTTCCTCTCTTGCAGAGACGCTTCCTGTCGCAGAGAACTTCAGCTTTAGTCTTGTGACACTACTCTCGGACGTTGCCCAACGGGATGAGACCTTACGAGGACAGGTGTGTGTGTGTGTGTGTGTGTTGGCATATTTCTTATATTTTTGCTGATATTATTCTTCCTCTCCATACTGGCTGTGAAGAGACTCCTTCCAGACAGGATTCCAGTGTCAAAGATGGGGGACAACCTCTCTGCAAATCGTGCAAAAAGATTTAGCTGAAGCTAATAAGAGACTTTTTAGATTTAGAGTTATTGTCCCAGAGGGAGAATTGTTTTCACAGCCAGTACAACACAGAAACATACGAATATACGTACAGCCAGCAACATACAGATATGGACAATACATAAAATCTTCATGTCTGCATTCGTACATCCCAGCTCACAACAGTGTCAGTTTGTTCAGGGCTGCTACAGCAGAAGGGACATTTTAGAGTCCTGTATCTCCGACCAGATGGAAGTAATGTGAAGTGTTGATTGAGGGGGTGATCGGTGTCACTTGCTGTTGTGAGCGCGAAGCGTGTGATGGCTCTGCGGTTCTTGTCCGAGAGATTGGGTGTGGGAAGGCAGATGATTTTGGAGGCAGTATGTGTGGTGCTGTTGGAAATGGATAACATGGTAAAGAAGCAGGGGGATCGGTACAGCAGCATGGGCTGAATTATACTTTTGTAAAGCAACAACAGGAGGTGGGGGCTGAGTTTATGGATAACATTTAGACAAATCAGATCTTTCAAGGTATCTATCAAAGTTACAGTTATTTAAATAATCTTTGCCTTTTTCTGATTGCTGACAGAGATGTAGGTGAGACTTTATTAGACGACTCATACTGCTGAAGCCTCATATTAACATCAGCTGAACTTCAAAATTTATTTATATATAGGAAACATAGGACTGTGGATTTTGTCCCCCCATCACTTACATTAGAATTGCTTCAGGACGAGACCTCTTTATGGCCCGTGCAGACAGGAGGAACAATTACAGCGACCACAAACTGTTTTCAGTGCACATATGGGCATGTGAGTGTTGACCTGAAAAAATGTGAACCTGTCCTTTTAAATATGGATGTATGTGATGTTGTAACGTCTTTGTCAGATCCTGGAGGCGGTCATGGACATCATGCAGGTCCTGCAAGATATCTGCAAGAATCCAGAGGTTCATGATAAAGGTACCAACGTAACACACCTCATGCTTCCTTTATATGTCACTTAGCCATTCCTTGTAATCATATTTTTAACCGCTCTACCTTCTGTAACCCTTTTTCTGTACAGATTACCTCTGTAGGTACACTGTGCCCACCCTGCTCGGTGTTGCCCGAGCGTTTGGCCGATACAGCAACACCGACGAGCCGTTACTGTCCAAGCTGTTCCCTCGTCCGGTTGCTCCTGTGCTGCCCACGGCTGATGAGAGTGATGCGGTGCACCGGCGCTCCTTCAATGACTTCCGTTCCATCCTGCCAAGCTCTTTGCTCACAGTGTGTCAGGGAGACACTCTGAGACGTAAAGCTTCCTCTTTGTCCAGTGTGTCACAACAGGTAGAGATAATTTGGGAAAAGGAAAGGAAGTTAAAAGGAAAAGCTGACAAAGCTTTATATTTTCACATGTGGTCCTGTTTTTCTGTGTTTTCAGGCCAGTCCAGAGAGAGCCTGTCTGACCCCCAGCTCACCTGCTGATCCCTCTGCACAGTACTTTGAAGGTAAGTACCCGAGCAGAAGCAGCTGAGCCTGTTGGGATTTCAGGAATCATCAGTGGCTCGCTGAGGAACATGCTTTAAATAATTCTGCTTTCCCTGTTCAGGTTCATACCTCCCTGATGGCAGCGCAGTGGACCCTGATTACTACTTCTCCACCATCAGCTCCAGCTTCTCCGTCTCCCCTCTTTTCACTGGAAGCAGCTCTGGAGAGTTTCATGTCCCCCTGGATATGCTCAGACAGCTCCTTCACATGGTCAGCAGCAGAATAGACGCATTGTTATTAAGAGGATTTGATGCAAGATGCAAATTCGATGTACAAAAAGTGAAAATTCATTGGCTTGTTTCTCTCGAATAGGTTGAACAATTTGTCTCTGAGTCGTTTTTAAAATCACTGGATGACTCCTTGGCAGAATTTCTAGAGGTATGACTCTTAAATCACAACAGATGTTTGTCTACTCTGTTTTTGAACACTGCTGGTTCATTAATACATTTCTGTTCCTTTCTTGGCAGTTGAATCCTGGTCTTCATCTCTACTATAAAACCTTCAGTGATCCTCTGTATGTCGCCATATTTAAAATGCTGAGAGACACTCTGTATAATTTAAAAGGTAAAGAATCCAGTTTTCCCCTTTTTCTTCAAATTACTTCGAAATTTAGCTCCTTATTTGACAATAGCAATAACGATGTATTTTCTGTGTCCACCAGACCTTCAGACAGACTACGTGAAGGAGGTTCATGACTTTGTGCTGGAGCAGTTCAGCAGCAGCCAGTCGGAGCTGCAGAGGATCCTGCACGATGTCGAGTACCTCCAGAGTGAACTGAGCCCGCTCAAACTGCGCTGTCAGGCCAACGCTGCCTGTGTGGACCTCATGGTGTGGGCTGTGACTGAGGAGCAGGGTGAGAAATCAGTTCATTCAGACAGGAAGAGATCCGTCTTAGAAGTCAACTCAAATTTTCTCTGTTTTCTCTCTTTTATTTTTTCCACCAGGAGCTGAGAACCTTTGCACCAAACTATCGGAGAAGCTGCAGTCCAAGACGTCCAGTAAAGTCATCATCGCTCACATGCCCCTGCTCATTTGCTGCTTACAGGTAACAGTTAACTGCTTGTTTTTTATACACCTTCTTCCGTCTCACATAAATCACATAAAGACGAAGGGGAAAGAAACTTTATATTCGTGTGTGCAAAAACACTGACAGCACAGATTTAACGGTTGTGCTTTCCTGTCTACCTTGTTTCTGTTATTCAGGACGGAGTTTATTAAGCGCATTTTGCAGCCATAATCATTTGTTTAATGGGACCAAATTTTGTCCGCCAGTAAAGATGCTTTTAAAAATAAATATGTCACCATGAGTCATTACATGTTAGAGAGTAACAAGACTAAGAGTCTACAGCCACACTAGCAGCTCTGTGAGGCTCCTTAGGCACAGTGGTGCTTTGAGCTAAACGTTAACATCAGCATGCTAACATGCTAATATTTAGCATGTTCTCCATTTTAGTTAGCGTGTTTAGCGTGTTAGCATGCTAACATTTGCTAATGAATGCATGCCATGAATGTCTGTAATACAATCGAGTTGCACCATTAAAACTTCAGAAATAGCTATAAAAGACTTTAGTAATGTGTAAATCGGTTGCTAGGAGACATCTATAGCACTGTCCAATCAAAGGCAATCAGTTATGTAAACAGGAAGTAACTGAAGCATCACAAGCCAGTATAATTTATGTTAAAATTACAGTTTTAGAGGAACAAACAATTGATCTTGTTGTGTTATTTTGTTTCATTTCTGTCTGCACACATGGGGAATTCTGTGTGTTCATATTATTATTATTATTTTCTAACCAAACTCACATTATTTACTCAGTGAGTCAAACGTTATCGGCATAACGTTTCGTAATCTAAGATATGGTTTTTTTTGTGAAATGTGATTTAAAATCTTCATGATTTACAACCTCATTAAACAGCATTTATCAAATTTCAGGTCATGTTCACTTTAAATTTATTAGCAAGCTAAGGTTAGTTATGTCAGTTAGCTACACGACAGTTACACCTGGTAGGTGGTTGTAAATATTTAGTAACAACAAATCTCTACGTAAGAATGTAAGTAGCTGGTGTGGTGCAACCTGCTTCAACTTAATGATACGATACGTTAGAACTAGTATGAACTTACTAACAGCTGTTGCAACCGGCTCCAGGTGTTTGTTTTTATAAAGTTTTCATAGTTGTTCATTTGTACACATGTGTATCTGTGCCTTCAGGGTTTGGGTCGTCTGTGTGAGCGCTTTCCTGTGGTGGCGCACTCTGTCACCATGTCGCTGAGAGACTTCCTGGTGGTGCCCTCTCCTGTTTTGGTGAAGCTGTACAAATACCACAGCCAGTACACTCCAGGTAACGACAGAACACACAGCGGCTGAGCGCTCCGTCGGCCAATAGCAGTGTCATTTTCTAGTTCAGTGTTTCCTTACCAAATCCTAATTTCTTAAGGGGGTGGCGAGATAAAGATCCATGTGACCAACGAACATTCGCAGTCAACCCTCAGTACCAATTCCAGCAAGAAGAGCCAGCCCTCCATGTACGAACAGCTGCGGGACATCTCCATAGATAACATCTGCAGGTGAATTCACCCACATGCACACTTGTACAGCATATGCACACACACACACACACTAGTATCAACATAGCCTTTACTTCTCCGTCTCCGTCTGTCCTCAGGTGCCTGAAAGCCGGACTGACTATGGATAACGTCATCGTAGAAGCTTTTCTCGCCAGTCTGTCTAACCGCCTCTACATCTATCAGGAAAATGATAAGTAAGTCAAGCGTCGTGTTATACTGCTTTGGATGAGAAAGTCGTTTGAGGGTGTATTTACGCATGTTCCCTTCTCTTCCCCAGGGACGCTCACTTGATCCCAGACCACACCATCAGGGCTTTGGGTCACATTGCTGTGGCCTTGCGGGACACCCCCAGAGTAATGGAGCCCATCCTCCAGATCCTACAGCAGAAGTTCTGTCAGCCTCCCTCCCAGCTTGATGTCCTCATCATAGACCAGCTTGGCTGCATGGTCATCACAGGCAATGTAAGTATTTATATTTCTACCTTCTCTAATGTTTATGTAAAAACAGTTTCAGCTAATGTAAACCCAAGTTTCAGGACATACCTAACGTCGTGACTTTTCTTTCTTTCACCTTAGCAATACATCTACCAGGAAGTGTGGAATTTGTTCCAGCAGATCAGTGTCAAAGCCAGCTCCATGGTCTACTCTACCAAAGACTACAAGGACCATGGATACAGGTGACCACCATCTTAAATGAGAATATGCTTCTCCGCATGTAGCCGAGTGTTATTCACAGTTTGTCGTGAGAGTCTGGTAAATGAATGTTCCCTCCTCTGTGTGTAGACACTGTTCCTTGGCAGTGATAAATGCTCTGGGTAATATAGCAGCGAACCTTCAGGCTGAGCAGATGGTCGACGAGCTGCTGGTCAACCTGCTGGAGCTTTTTGTTCAGCTGGGCTTAGAAGGGAAGAGAGCCAGCGAGAGAGCCTCAGACAAAGGCCCGGCTCTGAAGGTACGGCACACACATGTATACACATACACAAACACAGCAGCAAGGTGACTGCAGTGTTCGCGCTCCAAAAAAACCCCCAAAAACTGCAAGGTAGACCAGCAGAAAAGTTGATCCTGCAGCGCTGTGCAGCTTCATCTAGTAATGCCCCGTGTGGTCCAATCAAAAGCATGCAAGCGTACTTTTCAGGGTTGTAAAACCTGCCTTTGGAGTATTTCATCCTCTCATCTCTAACCTTATTTTGATAGTGACATTAAAGATACAGACAGGAAATGCGGGAAGAGAGAGAGAGAGAGAGAGAGAGTCGGGTATAACATGCAAGTTTTTTTGACACAGTGCTATTGTCAATCTGAACACGGCCTCAGGGGGCTACAGGGTTCATTATGCTTGAAATGAACTGAGACGTGGACGGACTGCGACTCGCCTTATAACCTCATCTAAAGACAAACGTGTTTAAATCTGTTCTGAATGGCCGCACTCGAAGGCAGAGCAAAAAGCTGATATCTCTCTCCGAATTCTGTGTCCTTTGTCTCCCCTGGAAGGCGTGCATTATGTTGCACTCTGTTGTGTAACAGGAAAAGTGATGGACGTAGTAAAAAAGAGAGCTTGAGAAAGACGTTCCAACCCGCCTATTTTCTCACATCTGGCCAATAACTGCGTGAAATGTGCGTGATTATCAGATTGTTTGTTTGTCAGATGCAGCCCTCCAATTCCGATGTCAGGAAGATGTGGGTGGAGGGATTTTTTAAAACGTTGTTCAATGATTCAACGACCACTTTATTTGAATCACACTGACACCCAGATCTGCTCTCCTTCTTTGTCTCTCCAGGCATCAAGCAGCGCTGGAAACCTCGGTGTCCTAATTCCAGTTATTGCAGTGGTGAGTGTTTTGGATATTTCCAACATTTTCATCACATTGTTTTTATTATATTCTCTGTCTAGTAACCAGACTTAGTCATTTAGCATGTTAAATGGTGTCAGTGGAAACCTAGAAATATAAATTGGGCTATACAAACGCTCTTTAGGGTTGTATCTACTGTACCGTAATAACTAAAGAGATCTTTTCTCTCTCTTCTTCTTCTGCTGCTGTTAGCTGACTAAAAGGTTGCCACCAATTAAGGAAGCAAAGCCCCGTCTGCAGAAGCTCTTCAGGGACTTTTGGCTCTACTCTGTTGTCATGGGATTTGCTGTGGAAGGCTCAGGTACAGTCAGTCCAATTATGCCTTTTTTTCTGCCTTTACTGAATGACATATTCATTCTGAGGAATACTACGTCAATGTTTTAATGTACAAAAATACCCAACATTGAATCAGGTAATGCATTCACACTTAATTTGAAAATAATCTGATGTATCATACTTCATTTCTGTTGAAATCTTCAGGTCTGTGGCCAGAGGAATGGTATGAGGGAGTTTGTGAGATTGCGACCAAATCACCGCTGCTCACATTTCCCAGTGGGGAACCTTTACGCTCAGAGCTGCAGTACAACTCTGCACTGAAGAATGACACCGTCACCGCAGTATGAGAGCACACTCTCACACACGTGCACAAATATGCTCACATAAAGTATACCTTAGTTTATGGTTCATTGTTGTGTTTCAGGCGGAGCTGAATGATCTGCGTAGCACCATCATCAACCTGCTGGATCCTCCTCCCGAAGTGGCGGCTCTCATTAACAAACTGGACTTTGCCATGTCCACATATTTGCTGTCTGTTTACAGGCTGGAATACATGAGGTATGCAAACAGTATGTATTGGCTTATGTTCTTGACCATGTTCAGTGATTATAATTTTACATATAATTATTTTATTATGTTTCCTCAACATCTGTTAGGATGCTGCGCTCTCTGGACTCTGACCGTTTTCAGGTCATGTTTCGATACTTTGAAGACAGAGCAATACAGAAGGATAAATCTGGTAAGAAGAAGAAAAAACACATAAAACCTTCTAAATAACATGTGCTGTTACAGTACTTGTTTATTATATGTTTTAATATTTGATATATTCTTTGCAGGCATGATGCAGTGTGTGATTGCCGTTAGCGACAAGGTTTTTGAGGTCTTCCTGCAAATGATGGCTGAAAAAGTAAGGGAGATGTTTTAACTTAAGAAGAACTCATTTTGTTTAGAGTGTATTTTAATTCTGACTCTCTGTTTCATTAAACAGTGATTTACATAAGGCACTAAACAGTCATTGCATTTTTCCTTATTTACTAAAGGCCTGCACCAAGGTTTTATGTCGATATCATATAAGAAAAGAGGCACAGTTGAAAAATTGCGTGTTCGGGCTCATACAATATGTATTTTAAGGTGTCCCTGTGTATAGGCAGAAAATATAGGAGGAGGAGGAGGAGGGAATGAAAAATGAATAGCTCCTGCACCTGATTTATCACTGCTGACTGCAGCTGAGGAAACTGTGTCTAAAAGCAGGTGTAAAATCTGCAGCACTGTTTTATCAGGCATGCACAGGGTGACCAAACAGTGATAAAGTGTTAATAGTTCAGATAAAAAAAACACTTCAGCAGTAAAAAATATTGCAGCAATTTAACACATACCTTATAATGTTACTTTACAGTAGCTCTCCATTCTGCCCTACAACACAAAAGAGCAGTACTCTTTCTCAACTTTAGGCTGTTAATTATTTGATATTTCCTCACATAGCCTTCCTCTGGGATAAATACATAATCTTGCAGTTCCAAAAGTGTCTTCTCTTTAGTAGTATTTACCAGCAGAAAACACTTTTTTTACACTCCGTTGCTTTCCAGGCACGCACACATTTGTATTTTTGAACTTTTTGTAAATCAGATGAACCGCAGCTCTGTAGTAAATTGGAAAATTGAAGCGAAGCCAAATTTTGTGCCCTGGACAGTTATTTGCGGGATGCTTTGGAAATACCCATAGTGTATCTTAATTATAATTGAAACAATTAATTATTTAGTTGATCGACATAAAATTAATCTGCAACTATGTTGATAATCCATCAGTCGTTTTTTTTTTCTAGCAAAAAAAAAACCATTCTCTCGTTCTAGCTTCTCAAATGTGAGGATTTGCTGCTTTTCTCTGTTTATATCATTATAAACTAAACTTTACTAAACAAGACATTTGATGACATGACCTTTAGGACTTTAGGAAATTAAGATTTTGCATTTTGCGCTACTCTCTGACGTTTCATAGACCAAACGAGTAATTGATTAATTGAGAGAATAATCTACTGATTAATCAGTAATGAATTACTCGTTAGTTTGCAGACGTAATTTTAATAAAATGTTATATTTTCAGCCAAAAACCAAAGCACACGAGGAGGAGCTAGAACGCCACGCTCAGTTCCTCTTGGTCAACTTCAACCACATCCACAAGAGGATCCGCAGAGTGGCTGACAAATATTTGTCTGGCCTGGCTGAAACGTGAGAGTGCATTGATACACATGCTCATTTACTCAGAATACTACACTGACTCTTGTATAAACTGTTTAAAATGCAGGTTCATACCCAGCAGTGTATTTTCTCTCTCCTCAGTTTCCCCCACTTGTTATGGAGCGGTCGTGTGCTGAGGACCATGTTAGACATCCTGCAGACGCTTTCCCTCTCGCTCAGTGCAGTAAGTGATGAAAAACGTGGACTATTCATCAGTATAGCATTTATTTTTCAGTCTGTCATTGTACTTATCGGTTGTCTTTACCCTCTGATTAATAGTTATTATGCTGTATTGCAGGACATTCATAAAGACCAGCCTTATTACGACATTCCAGACACCCCATACAGAATCACTGTCCCAGATACATATGAAGCCAGAGAGGTAATGTTACTTTACTCAGAACCAGTTATTCATTATTTCACTGTATACTGTTTTTACAAATTTTTCTCCAACTGTATGTGTAATGTATTTTAAAGGAGTGTGAAAGAAATGTGAGAAAACACATGTCGCATATAGAAAACATATTTAAAATAATAACTTAAATTGTAGAGCATAGTGAAGGATTTTGCTGCACGGTGTGGGGAGATCCTTAAAGAGGCTATGAAGTGGGCGCCATCTGTGACCAAATCACACCTCCAGGTAACGTTTATTCTGAAACATTGAGTTCTATAAAATACAAAATGTACAGCACACATAATAAAGTTTATATGGTGGCTTTAACATGGTTTTTGGTGGTCTTTTTCAGGAGTATCTGAACAAACACCAGAACTGGGTGTCGGGTCTCTCCCAGCACACAGGCCTGGCCATGGCCACAGAAAGCATCCTGCACTTCGCTGGTTACAACAGACAGAGCACCACACTGGGGGTAAGTCACAAACTGACATCTCAAATGCTAGTGCTCGTTAACGGTTTCTTTTGATTGCGATGGTGCTGCCAGAACATTGGTTTATTTCAGAAACAAAAATGGCTCAAGAATGGAGCCTTGTGGGACACCACATACGAAAGCTTCTTAATTAACTGTTTCTCCATTTATGACTGTCTGCAGAGATTATAATTTTAGATTAAGTTGCCAAGGAAGTTGTGATATACATCCAGAATAGAACAGTGTATGTAAAGCCCCTTTCAGAAATGCATTTGTCGCTTAAATGTGATGGCAATTTTACATGTTGGTCTAATGCCTGAATAAATACCCACGTCACAAAGGGAAACTTACTAGATCCGACCTGTAAAAGTTCTTTAACACTTCCAACACGGCAGAAGTCTGAATTAAATGCTGCAGTACAAGGTTATACATGCACAGAGAGAAATTAAATGCCTGATTAATATCACTGTAATAAATGTATCACCTCCAGCGCTCAAAGAAAATAAAATCAGTTTAATAAGCTATGAGACGCTGTGAATGAGCCAATTTTACGCTGCTGAAGAGATTTTTCTCATAGAAAAAGATAGAAATAATTTTTTTTCCCAAAAGAGGTTCAAAAGAAAAACAACTCGTACAACCACAATAATAATTATAGCAGAACTACCTTCATATATTTTTGATTTTCAAGCCTGCCAACTGTA
This sequence comes from Oplegnathus fasciatus, assembly GCA_003416845.1. Classification (NCBI taxonomy): domain Eukaryota; kingdom Metazoa; phylum Chordata; class Actinopteri; order Centrarchiformes; family Oplegnathidae; genus Oplegnathus; species Oplegnathus fasciatus. The sequence goes on along the minus strand of NTHP01000361.1, from coordinate 125,706 downwards.
TTGATGAAAGTATGGATATCCAGAAGAACGGTTTAATGAATACATTAGAGTCCCATCTTAACATCTTGTGATTCTGTGCTTGTGCGATATTATAAAATAGGCAGCAGAATTTTTTTATCAGTGAGAGATGGAAATTTAGTAGGAGATTTATTGGATAGAAGCTGAGTAAGCGTCTCTTGGGCTCACAATGGTCATTAATTAAGGCTTCAAAGGCAAAATAATTGAAGAAATACATCACTGCTGCAGCCTGTGAGAGAACAAAAAACACCTTCATATCATTACTCTCTGACTCAGCTCCCTCTCACACACCAGCTGCCAAATACCTCACAAACATTGATCCGTAAATGTCCTGTCACGTCTGAATAAAGCCAAAAGGAACATTATCATAACAGACACCTACGAAATGTGACAACAAAGTCATCACACAAAGTCATCTCTTTAACAGAGAGATGAAGACAGCAGTGTTTCATATTCCATGTCAGAAAAGGTCTTAATAAAGTAGTCGATGTTTCAGACATTTTACATTCTTTCTACGTAATCCTTTGTGATTCATATGCTTAATTTTTCTTTCACCTGTAGTCCACTCAGCTGACTGAGAGGCCAGCCTGTGTGAAGAAGGACTACTCTAACTTCATGGCCTCCCTCAACCTCAGGAACAGATACGCAGGAGAGGTAAAACCACCAAATCATAACAGTTATTATGGCCCATGTCCACGGAATCTGCTCTGCTCTCTGTTATCACCAATACTGTGTCTTGATACGTCCGAATTCACAATTTAGTTGTGCTTATTTCCTTCTTATTTTTTTAGTTCTGTCAGACAATGGAACGACTTTGAAATAGTGATTTGATCGTGGCTGATAAGTACTACCTGAAGTAAACATGAATCCAGATTAATGACAGCAGCTATACTGTGTGATCGGCTGTATTGACGTTTAAAATTAATGATCACAGAGGAAGTTAGAAGCAGCAAAATGTGCAGCCACAAAGCATCTGTTACCACATCTGAATGAGCTGTAAAGTATTCTATATGCTTTTAAAACACAAAAAATGCCAACAAAACTTTAAACTACATTAGAAATGTGGCTGCTGAAGAACAGATGCTTCGTTTCTGAAGCTTTTCCGGTGGACACTGGAACCTTGTTGGAGCAGTAAATGAGCTGTAGCGCAGAATGAGATGCAGCTGCATCCCGTGGACATAAATAGCTAAAACACTTTTGTACTGCGCTTCTCCTGCTCATATATTTTCTCTTTTGTCTGTAGGTGTCTGGTATGATCCACTTCGCCCAAGCAGTTCGAGGACAGTCCGATCTGGGCCGGCTGATGATCAAGCAGATGGGGGAGGCTTTAGACTCTGCACAGCCTGAAGCCTTCACTGAGGCCATGTTCAAACTGGCCGCTTTGCTCATCAGCACCAAAGGTTTCACTTTTTCTCCGTGCTTCTTTGCTGTTAACACACGTGATTCTGTTTTATACCAAACACACGGCTCTGTGTTCTCTTTAAAATGCTCTGGATTTGTTGTCTGACTGCCACCATCCTTTTTGTGTGTTTTCTCTTGACTGGACTCCAGACTGCGATCCTCAGCTCCTGCACCACCTCTGCTGGTCTCCTCTCAAGATGTTTACAGCCCACGGCATGGAAACAGCTATCGCTTGCTGGGAGTGGCTGCTGGCCGCTCGTGTTGGAGTGGAAGTACCGGTACATGGATGTTTTATCATTTCCGCTTTTGTGTCCTCGTCTTGTCAGTGCATTTGTATTTTATACAATCTCCTCTCTGGCTGCTTAGTTTATGCGAGAGATGGCGGGAGCGTGGCAGATGACCGTGGAGCTTAAGATGGGCTTGTTCTCAGACGCTCAGGTGGAGGCTGATCCTCTGGCTGCATCAGAGGAAAGTCAGCCTATCCCCTGCCCTCCAGATGTTACCCCTCACCAGATTTGGATCGAGGTCAGACAAAAGACATTCTGCTTGAGTTATTACTTCATGTTCTTATACATCTTCTCCCCTTCCACTCACTGCTTCTTATGCCTGCCTCTTTTCCTCTAGTTTCTAGTCCAGAGGTTTGAGATCGCTAAGTATTCCAGCGCAGATCAAGTGGAGATCTTTGGCAGTTTGCTACAACGCTCGCTCTCCCTCAACGTCGGTGGCGCTAAGAGTGGCCTCAACCGCCATGTAGCTGCCATTGGACCTCGTTTCAGGTTCATAAACACACACACAAAGCTTAAAGATAATGTTTGGCATGTTTCATGATCCCTATACGTAATCTCTAGGCAGCTTCCTGTCATTTGATGTCTATTTACTCTTTTAGGAGTCTTCACAATAAGCTTGGTTTTTAAGGAAATTTAAAAAAAGTGTAGAATTTTGAGAGGCAGATGTGTTTATAATGATCATATTTCTATTCTATTTCAGGCTGCTGACTCTGGGTCTGTCTCTGCTCCACTCTGACGTCCTCACCAATGCAACTGTAAGAAATGTGCTCCGAGAGAAGATCTATTCTACAGCCTTTGATTACTTCAGGTACCTACACACACTCTGTGCAGGTCAAATGTAGGGGTGCAACAAACATTTTCATGCAATCATTCGATGAATTTGTGCAGTATTTTTCAATGAATTGGTTAATAATTGAGTCTGTAACATGTCAGAAAAGGTGATGTCTTCATATCGCTTGTTTTGTCCAAACAACAGTCCAAAGTAGCAGTGAACTAAGTCAGTAGTAAACATTATAGCTCCTAAACATCAACATGTTAGCATTGTTATTGGGAACATGTTAGTCACAGAGCCGCTAGCATGGCTGTAGACTCTTAGGGCAGAAACATGGTCCACGCAAGTACACCGACACATATGACAACGCCTGGCCCAGCTGACACAAACATGCGACCCCAGTGAACATACTCAACGTGCACTCTTACGCACCGGTGGAGGTAACAAACGTCAGTAATCAAGGGGGCGTTATAGAGCTAATCAGAGCGATTTCATGACCACGGTAGTAAACAAACACGGCGTCTGTGGAGGAATGTGTTTTCAGTTGCATTCCTGTCTGAAGGATGAGGTGACGAAGTGTCATAAATATGCCAAAGTATACAAACAAGTTCAGCGAGAGCTTCGTCGAAGTGGTCAGCCGTGGTTGTTATGAGCGGAAGTGAACCCAAATAGAAGGGGTCAACTTTCTCTTGTTGTTTCATGCTATAGTGCCCCCTAGCTGCAACGCTCAGACTGCAGCTTGCACTTGCATCGTGTTACGATTTTTAGGTGACACACTCCACACAACGATGCGGGAAAATCGATCTTGTGTAGCTTGAAGCGTCTGCGTCCACGTACTTGCATGGACCATGTTTCCTCCTTCAGTCTGGTTTCAGTTCAAATGTTTTTTGACTCACAAAGAAAATGTGAACTGCACAAAGGTTTAGTAAAAACTGAACACTTAATAAAAAAAAAGTCTCTCTCATTGTCTGTCTCTCCAGCGTGGCTCCGAAGTTTCCCACCCAGGGTGACAAGCATCTCCGCGAGGACATCAGCATTATGATCCGTTTCTACGCCAGCATCCTGTCCGACAAGAAGTACCTGGCAGCGTGCCACTTGGTCCCACCTGGTGAGCTTGGTACTACCCCAGCCCCGAGCACGCTCTCTGCCGGGATATTTGGATCGCTTATCGTGTCCAGCACTTCTCCGATATCTATCTTAAGTAAGCCTAAAGCGGTGGAGCTCGGACTGCACCGCCGCAGGGGCATGCTTTTTTACGCGTGTCAAATTTGATGCTGTTTGTCCTCACTATGCTGCTGATAGATCCTGGTATCTATCTTTGTTATAGACCTGGCTTTTTAGGTTTTTATAGCTTTTTTTCTCTCAACGTTGTTCTCTTGGTCCCTCTCATTTCCTCCGCCTTTACTCTTCCTCTTTCTCCTATTATACTTTTCATACTTTTATCAGTCTGTTTCTTATCCTTAATGTTTAGCAGCTGTGAGGAAAAGCGCAAATTTGTCAGCCGCGTTAAGATGCATGATTCTTCATCATGTCAGCCCACCCGTCTGCCCCTCTCCTCGATTGATCAACGTGGTATCAAAAGAAGAAACTACAAATTAAAAATGTTTTTTCTTCCACCCCAGAAAATCCTCTCCTCTTCATTCCCGACGCCCCCGTCAAAAGACATGGTCTCATTCTCATATACATTGAAGCGCTTCAGGTAGACGAGTCCTCTAACCGCTGATCCTGGATCAGATTAATCTACCTCCAGCCCGCCCGCGCATTAACAAGGCAATATAATATCTGACCCAGTATCGGTGGTTCAAGGCAACTTCTACCTACATGTAAATCCCGCTGGATTTCCCTGCTTTCAAATGCATGACCATCACAACACAGGGGACTAACTGATCCAGCTCATCTCGCTCTTCAGAAACTCCCTCATCATCGATCATACTGTTGGATGTTTTTCACTGTTTAGAAGTCTTAATATTGACTTAAGGTGGTGTCATGTGTGTAAGAAACTTACAGACAAGTTGTACAAGTTGAATTGGATAATAAAGAGTAAAGTTACAGTTTGTATGTGTTTGTGTCTTTGTGTACTAAATCTGTTTGTATGTAAACAGATAATCAGGACCCGTCCTTGAACAGCCTGTCAGTGATGAACGCTGCCGACCTCAGGAGCAACATGGACTCCAGCTCTCGCTCCCAGCAGAGCGGCCAGGGATGGATCAACACCTACCCGCTGTCCAGTGGCATGTCCACCACATCCAAGAAATCAGGTACAGCTCACACTCAGCATGTGAAACTCTTGTCCGTGGGAGTTTTCGGTTTCCTGACCTCAGTCTTGTTGTTACAGTAACATTCTCACCTCTCTCATAGTGTGTCTGATGTTATATTTTAACCTGTAGAGTTTTTAGAGACTCTTTGGACGATGTGCACTTTAAATAAGTTGATGTTATAGTTAAAGAGTCCAAACTCCAGAGAAGGGGAGGATGCAGTATGCTTAATTTCCAGCTGGGACCTGCAGAATTCTTTCTGACACACAGCTGTAAATAATTTCAACTCAAACGTCCACTTAACTTCTTCTAAGTTTTCAGCTACATTAACCATGAGATCCAGTAAGATACACCTGTTATCCTCAATGTAATGTGCAGTATCTTTGCAGTACACAACATGTATTGTGTTACACTACAACTTCCACTGTTTTCATTTATATATATGTATGTATAAATGTGGCATGATCTGTACATCAAGGACCCAAAAGAACACAAAGGCAGCAATACACAACATTAAGTGTCTGATAAAATAATAAACCTTAACTTTATTCTCAGACAAACCAATTTGGCAGTGACAGATATTAGATTTCGACTCTCTGAGACCTACGTTAACCTTACAAAAGGAATTAAATCTCATGTTTAAAACACTGAAGAGCCATCAGTGCCACCGCTAAATTACCAAAGTGCAGTCACCGGCCAGCCTGCCTATTAGATGCTGAGATGACCGGCTTGTCTCGCCTGGCTAGTGTGTTCAAATGCGTAGCAGCAAATTTTCAAGTAGGCATTATTTTGATAAAGCAACATCATATTCAAAATCTAAGTGGTTAATTTTTGGCCTAAAAAAATATATCAAAGCTTGATTTGGTGACAAAATAACAGTCGTAGGACCAAAATTATAACAGTTTTTAGTCAAGTTGTTAGATTAAACAGCTTTATTAGTGGGGGAACTCATTTGCCACCAAATCAACTCGTACGGACAACAAATAATATAGACACTGCATTCACAGTACACAACAAATAAATAACACCATAGACCACATCTAAAAAATCTGACCGCTGCTGGAACAAAAGACCTTCTGAGTCGTTCAGTACTCGTTTTCTACCCCAAGATAAAACAGACTTCACCGTGACTGATGACATTTCCCAAGTAAACGAGAACACAGGTTGAGAAAAGCCTACTGTAAGAACTAAAACTGACGCAATGGTTTGACTGTCTGTCCCTGTTCTCTGCCTCCCAGGCACGTCCAAGAAGAGTAACAGAGGGACGCAGCTTCACAAATACTACATGAAACGCAGGACTCTGTTGCTGGCCTTACTGGTGAGGGCTGATAATGAATTGTCATTTTCTGGTTTTAACACTTCTGCTCATTATCAGCCATTCTTCACGCTCTCTTTCCCTCCTTGCCCATTTTGTCGTGCTCTGTCTTTCCAGGCCAGCGAGATCGAACGGTTGACAACCTGGTACAACCCTCTTTCCACTCAGGAACTGGCCATCGCCACGGAGCAGTCAGTGGAGACCAGCATCGCCAACTGGAGGTCCAAATACATCAGTCTGACTGAGAAACAGTGGAAGGACAACGTCAACCTGGCCTGGGGTATCGCACCCTACCTGGCAATGCAGTTACCAACAAGGTTGTCTCTCTCTCTCTGTGTAATTTCCCAAAATCAGACTGAAATACCTCTTAAAGTGACATTTTGTTTCTTGATGAAAGAAGAAACGACACTTTCTCCCTTTTTTAAAATGAAAAACTGAATTAGATTCGATTGCTTTTCAATTAAAGTTACATAAACCTGTTTTAAAGGAACAAGTTAACATTTCAGGAAATACGCTCCTTCACTTCCTTTCTGAGAGTTACAGGAAAAGATCGAAACCACTCTCATGTCTGTGTGTTAAATACATACGTAGCTCGAGCCGGGGGCCAATTAGCCCAGCTTAGCATGAAGACTGGAAGCAGGGGAAAATGACGTTATGACTCTACTTGTGCTGCTCTTACGCTACGTTTTAGCTTGTAACAGGTGAACATTTGAATGGTTTCAGCACAAAAGTGAGACAGGAAGTAAACACATCCTACCCAAACGGGAGGCATGTTTGAGAGCTGTTTCACCAGCTTCTGTGCTCAACATAATCTCTTGTTGAGTGTTTCTGTCATCAGTCTTTCTGCAAAAATAAAACATGATCTTTGGATTTACTCTCCATATTCTAAGATACACGAGTGTCGAGGACAGCACTTGATATTAGAAGTAGAAACCTTTGTGATTTTAAGCTAAACCTGATTTGGCTATATTATCCTTTTACTAATCAGCATCATTACAGATGCAAATGTGATTTTGAATGAGATTTTCTTACTTGTGTAGAAGAACCCAGAAGTTCTGGTTGTACTTTGACTTTCTGTTGTCACTTGTGACCTCAAAAGTTACATAATTTTACTTTAAAATAAACTTTTAGAGAGAAAATAACAGCCACTGAAAAAAATTAGATTGATTCCTTGTTCATTTTTAACTCCTTGGTTCCCAGGTTTAAGAATGACGCCATTGTTGCTGAAGTGACCCGGCTGGTGAGACTGGACCCTGGAGCTGTCAGTGATGTACCCGAGGCCGTCAAGGTAAGATCACAGAGTCTAGTAAAGCTCGACTTTGGAAATGTATGGTTATGAATGAATTTTAACTTTGTCTTTCACTATTTTACCTCGTAGTTCCTGGTGACGTGGCACACTATTGATGCTGACTCTCCCGAGCTGAGCCACATCCTGTGCTGGGCTCCGGCGGACCCTCCCACTGGTCTGTCCTACTTCAGCAGCATGTACCCTCCTCATCCTCTCACCGCTCAGTACGGGGTTAAGGTGCTACGCTCCTTTCCTCCAGTAAGTCACACACATTCATTTGTTTTGTTTTTAGAGACAGACTTACGTAATATCACAGCTCTCTTAGCATCTCTTTACATTTGTTTTTTCCTCTTCTTAGGATGCCATCTTGTTCTACATTCCTCAGATTGTTCAGGCTCTCCGTTATGATAAGGTAAACATGAACTATCCTGCCTTCTCTGACTTCATACGACCCACAAAGGTGAAATTAGATTGTTATCAGATTATTAGAGGGACAGTAAAGTAAACTAGAGCTTAAACGATTAGTCGATAATGGTTTAATCGTCATTTATGAAGCAGAAGTAATGAACTCTGATGCTCTGTCCTGCTCAGATGGGTTATGTGAGAGAGTACATCCTGTGGGCGGCCCAGAAGTCTCAGCTTCTGGCCCACCAATTCATCTGGAACATGAAGACCAACATCTTCATGGATGAGGAGGGACACCACAAAGATCGTGAGTAGAGACTCCACATCACAGTGAACTCTAATGCTTCGATTGTGAGCGAGAGCAGGAGTTAGTTAGTTAGTTAGACTGATCACAGTGGTGAGAATTCCCAGGAAATACTCTGTCTGTGCCCTTTTCCTGAGGAGGTGTGTATGTACTGAAACAGAGACGCCTTCTCCAAACCTTATTAACGCTGCCACACAACTGTTGTATCCAAACACTGAAGTCTGACTTTGAATTCGATTATTACAGTAAAATAACAGCTGTCAGTTACTTTTCATACTAAAATGGGAACTTGCAGTGCAGCTGATTAAGTGTGAATGAAGAGTTCAAAACCTGTAATGAAAAGTATGCAAGCGGTTCAACAAGTAGCTTAATCAGACATACAGGCCTGCAGAGTGGAGCATCGAGTGCAGAAGATAGCTCGAACTAAACAGAACAATGTTCCTGAAACAAAATGGCTGCTTGCAATGGACTTTCCTTCCCTGACACTGAATGCCAGGGCTGTAATGGTACATGAAATCCACGGTTCGGTGTGTACCTCAGTTTGGTTCGTTTTCGGTACAGCAGGGAAAACAAAAAAAATGTGGAAAATAACATTTTTGTCATTTATTTTGAAAAATGAACATTCAGTAGTGACCCATTGTCCATACTTCTTACAGTTACAGTTAAGGCACTCAAATCCTGGCACATTGTCAATGAGATAAAATAAATAACACAAACATCAGCGATGCTTCCTGTCAGACTCTGACTTGTTGATAATTCCTGAACAGCTGCAGCTTGCGCTTGTTTATACACGGCAGCACAACAGTCTGTACCGCACGGTTCAGGACGAATACGCTTACTGCTACACCCGACAGAAGGCAGTAAAAATCTCAGGTCAGCACTGTAGAGTCACCATACACTCCTCCGTCCTAATTTAAATTTGTAGTCTCAAACCACACGGTTGCCATTATATATTTTCCACCTCATAGATAGTGTACTGTAGTTTTTTTACTTTGAAATATTGCCAAATAATCAAATAAATATGAAACAATAGCACCATTTTAAACAGAAACAGTTGAGATGAAACTTCATTTATGGTTAGAAGAGTGATGTGTGTATAACCAGGATGTAATATTTTAAAAATCATGGGAAACCTTCAACCCTTGATGAAACACCAAATGCATTAAATCTCCTCCTTAATGCATGCAATGTTACATTTCACTCATTTTATTTGTTTTTATTGAAATCTAAAATTGCAATTTGAGCCCCACCATGTGTGCATTAATCATTAATATACACACTAATTAAAATTTGCTAATTTGCTATCATTTTTTCTCCTTCCAACAGTGTATTTCTGGTGTTAAGTTAATGGGATGTCTTTTCCTATTAATGTGTAATTATATAGTCTGCCTAATGGGAAAACCGTTATTAGGCTTAATTAAATCAGATGAAGTTGATGTAATCATTTCTGCCTCATTAATTTAATCTGTGCAGCTGACATTGGGGAGCTGTTGGAGCAGATGGTTGAGGAGATCACAGGTTCTCTGTCGGGTCCGGCCAAAGACTTCTACCAGAGAGAGTTTGACTTCTTCAACAAGATCACCAACGTGTCCGCCATCCTCAAGTAATTTCATTGCCGTTACTCTACAGATCATTAGCAAACAAGCAAATGTTTCGGTGTGAAGTAAAGCCTGATTTTGTTTTTGTTTTTCAGGCCGGTTCCAAAGGGCGAGGAGAGAAAAAGAGCCTGTCTCAAAGCTCTGTCGGATATCAAAGTCCAGCCAGGTAACGCACTGTTCCATAGCAAACAGCAAACAGTGACTGTGCTGCGGTGAAAACATGGGGGTTTTTTGAGGTCTTCATTACAAAGTTTTGACATTATACAACATTCAAAAATGCAAACTTATTTTGCGTAATAATTCAGAGATATTTAAAAGTAGCAAGACAGAAAAGGGGAGAAAAGGAAACAACAAAAAAGACCACAGAAAAAAAACAACAATAGACATCTTTGTGAACAAAAAAGTCAGAGAGAGATGTAGTGGAGTAGAAGTATAAAGTGGCATGAAAAGAAAAGACTCAGGTAAGATACAGCCCTGGAGTAAATGTACTTAGTTACATACCACCACTGCTTACTATATTCTAATGTAAAAACATGAGTTATGTGAATACGTGAAGATTTGCTGCTATAAAACAAAACAATGTCAATGTGATTCTCTTTTTTTAGGCTGTTACCTACCAAGTAACCCTGAAGCCATAGTGCTGGACATCGACTACAAGTCTGGAACGCCCATGCAGAGGTAATGACAGATTTAAATTCATGCTTCATGGAGAGATTTTGCTTCTGAAACATCACAAACAAATCGGTCCATATTTTGTGTTTGTCTCATGGGAGTGTGCTCTCTGTCGTCGCAGTGCTGCCAAGGCGCCCTATCTGGCCAAGTTTAAGGTGAAGCGCTGCGGGGTGAGTGAGCTGGAGAGGGAGGGTCTCCGCTGCCCCTCGGACTCTCTGGAAGACGGAGAGGAGAATCCAGACGGGTCACGCAGGATTTGCTGGCAGGCGGCCATCTTTAAAGTGGGAGATGACTGTAGACAGGTACCACACTCTTCTTTCGCCCACTGAACTCATTTACTTTGACTCAAGTTCTCTCGTGACCCTCTTGTGTTTCTCTGTCCAGGATATGCTCGCTCTGCAGATCATTGGGCTCTTTAAGAACATCTTCCAGCTGGTAGGCCTGGATCTGTTTGTGTTCCCCTACAGGGTGGTGGCCACAGCACCCGGGGTAAGACTTCCTGTCTCATTACTCCCACCAAATCCAGTATTCTCTTATCTACACCTCTCTCCAGTTAAATAAATGTTTTTCACAGCCTGGATCTTATCTTCGTAGTTTTGGCCATCATTTCCTAGAAGTTACGATTACGTTTTACTCAGCAGTTTAGTTATTGAGGTATAGAAACATGAAACGCTGCTACACACAGCTTAACACAGTCTGAACACAGTGTTCAACACTTATTTTTGCAAGTGAAAATACCTCAAATGTCCATCATAATCATTCTTTACGTTGTAAAACTGAAAGTATGGCAGGTTAAAAATGACCCAGAGAGAATCTCTACAATGCAGCGGATGTCGGCAATGAAAAGTTTAAGTAAGAATGTCAGTTTTCACATTTGTTTTCATCTACAAAAAAGCGGTTTGAATACGTAAATGGCTTAAACTAGAGACATGTTTAAAACTTGTGTGGTTTGTCTGTTTACTCTCTGTCGTTGCATCCACATATCTCAACAATTACAGAGGTAAATGTGTCATAATTGATAGGAATGATGGCCTAAACGTAGACTTTTATTTTCATAATCAGGTTTTTATTAACCGATCCTCTTTTCCTCAGTGTGGCGTGATCGAGTGCATCCCAGACTGCAAGTCCAGAGACCAACTCGGCCGACAGACGGACTTCGGGATGTACGATTACTTCCGTAACCAGTACGGCGATGAATCCACCCTCGCCTTCCAGAAGGTGCGGAGGTTTTAACCTTTTGGCTGTCACCCTTTTATTCACCCTTAATGATTGGGTCCACCGTCAACCCTTATGTAATCTTCTTATCTTGTCAGACTAGGGGAGAGAATGTGTCAGTGAGCTCGAATGAGATGTATGAAATGTGTGTGATCATGCATCAGTTGATCACATTATTTGATTGTGCAGCAGTGAAACAGAAACACGGGATCAATCAGAAAGCACACAAACATATCATATAAATACAAAATAGAAATTAGTAACAAAAACACAGGACGCAGGTTAAAACAATTAGAAAATAAGTTATTATTATAAATCATAAGATATTTAGAATTTAGGTCCTGAGTTGTTGTTTTCCTGTTCACAGAGCTCAGCTGAGAGATGGCAGAGGGTGTGAAAGAGTTTTTATACTGTTAGTTTTGATTAATGGGAGCCTAAAAAGGGAACCAGAAGAAAAGAGCTGAAACACTTCTCTATGGCGTATCAGTGATTATACTGCAGACATTTATTACTCTATTTAGTGCATGTTTCTGTTGGACAAGAAGGGAAGCATACCAGCAGAAGTGATTCAATAAAAGATCTATAAACAGTGTCATCAAAGACATAAAAGTCAGCTTCCTCTAAAAAAAAAAATAGATGCATAAATGCTGCTGTGTTTCCTCACATTTATTTATTTCAAATTAAATTAGAGGATAAACCATCTTGTTTTCAAGGGGGTCCTCAGGCACAAAAACATGGACGCTGTTTAACATTTAAACAGAAAATAAATACATAAATCAAATTCAAATCAAGTTTTATTGTCACATAAACAATCATACACAGTACAGCGCATAGTTCGAGAACGAGTCTAACAAACAGATAATAAAATAAAGATGAATCTAACAACAGAATAGAAAGAATCTGGCAGTAAATCAAATAAAATACAAATATAAAAAATATATATGAGTTTCAGAAAAATAAAACAGTGAATCATTTAAATAAGAATTGAACAGTAAAGATAATAAATCAAACAATCCAACGTAACAAAATAATCAACATAATAACATCAAGAAGGACATACATGTACTGTAAGAGCTCACACACAATCACAAACCACACACTCCACATCTGTTACGAGTATCATTGAGAAATAAAATAAATGAACAGACAAAATACCATTATGTCAAAGTACTGAGTCTTCATATAAACTAAAAAAAGAAGGTAAATACAATCAGAAACAAGAACAAGCACATTTAAGGTACGAAAGTCTTGAAGCACATGTTGTTACTGTCAAAGGTCCGTTTATTGTCTGTTACAGTGCCCAGGCTCTTATTAGACTTTCCTTATAAGATTTCTACCTCCTGACCGTTAATCTCACTTCTTTTCATGGATGTCGTGTGAAGAAACACAAGCAGAATTTCACTGAGGTATCTTCTTCTTCTTTCTTTCCACAGGCTCGGTATAACTTCATCCGCAGCATGGCCGCCTACAGCCTCCTGCTGTTCCTGCTGCAGATCAAAGACAGACACAACGGCAACATCATGCTGGACAGCAAGGGACACCTCATCCACATAGGTATGGCATATAGACATGGAGCCACTGTTCAGCTGTGGTCTGGACTGGAGTCTCTGTGGTGGTAACATTATATTCTTCTAAATGTGATCTCAGGAAACCTTCATCCACCCTGTTCATTGTGTTTAGTTTGTGACCACAGTAACTGAGTTTTTGTACATTCAGACTTCGGCTTCATGTTCGAGAGCTCCCCTGGCGGTAACCTGGGCTGGGAGCCGGACATCAAGCTGACAGACGAGATGGTGATGATCATGGGAGGCAAGATGGAGGCCACGCCTTTCAAGTGGTTCATGGAGATGTGTGTCAGAGGATATCTGGCTGTACGGTAAGAAACTGCAAAAATAAAGGTCTGCAGTAGGTTTGTAGCAGCAAAAAAGCTTTCCATGCTGTTATAAGATTTCTGTTTATCCTCTGTGAGCTTTGTTTCAAGAGAAAAGAGTCAAAGGAAACAGTCTATTATCCACATTTAACCCCCATGCTTTTGTTATTTGCGTCTTCTCTGAACATAAAGACCCTACATGGATGCGGTGGTGTCTCTAGTGACGCTCATGCTGGACACTGGACTGCCATGCTTCAGAGGACAAACCATTAAACTGCTCAAGTAAGTCAACAATAGGATGTCTGTGTGTGTAAAATGTGTATAAATACTTAGTTATTACTGTACTGCAAACAGCCAGTTGTTTGGACAAATTCTACTTCTACTTTGCATTGTGTGTTCTGTGTCACCTTTATTGCACAGTCAATAGTGAAGAAGTAGACAGAAAACAATTATGTGGTTATATTTAGTATATTTAAAGGTATGAGAATAGAACTAACTTTTTCTTTCTTCTCTTTTCTGGTTGACTCTGTGCCTTTTGTTCTCTGTGCTCAAACTGAAATAACTGATAACCAAATATTACAGGTCTGTGAGAAGAAACAAAGTGTATTTCAATATTTTTATGTCAACAGTGGATGAAATAACATATGAAAGGTGTCACTCGCAGTGAGAAATCCAGAGATTTATCACCCAACTCTGCGGTTTCCTCTGTGCTCTACTGAGTGTTTGGTTTACTGCCTAAAACTTTAATGTCTGGTTCAGCCTCTGCTCTCTCATCAACCTTGTTTTTAGTTAAAAAAAAAAACCTCTAATAAACCCACTGCCCACTCTGCACAGCACCAAATGTCAGACAGGCGACTTTAGCAACTAGCTGGTGAACAAAGTGGAGCATTTAGACGCTAAGGAGCCAGATATTTTTCTCAGGAGGTGGTGGAGACCAAAACGGAGCTAAAAGACAGAATATTGGACTTAAGATTCATCAGGTGACCAGAAACACGACTCTGAATGTTGCTTTGTGTCTGCTGCATGTGTAAATAAGCATTTACACATTAGGGATGCAAATTTCGTGCATTTTCCTTAATTGATAGTTGAACATGTCAACGATCGATTATTGATTAATCAGATACAAGACGCACGTCTTTTTCTCAGTTTAAGTTTTATTTAAACAATTCTAGCGGCACATTAGTTATGTGAAACATTAATTCATGAAGCACAGAGAATTTAAACGAACAGAATAATAAAACAATAAGGCTCTCGCTCGAAACGTCTGCTCTTGTCTGCCTGTCCTTATTCAACAAACGGCGCAGCCAAACAATNGTGCTGTATAAAAGGAAAATACTCCAAACCTCTCCACAATAAACGTAAATCCTACTGGCTATTGGTTAATACATTTTATTTGGTTAAATTCTTAACAGCAATTAATCGATTAATCATTAATCATTAACATCCCTAATATACATGTTTCAGTGTTTCTGCTGCCCCCAAGTGGCCAGAAAATCAATAAATGCAGCTTTAATCATGAATCTTTTTTCTTTTTTTTTTTTTTAAATC
>NTHP01000361.1:61062-92179 GCA_003416845.1 Oplegnathus fasciatus | reverse complement strand
TATATATACACAGTACATACCTGTACATAGTAGTTTAATGTTTATGTTTACCATGTCGAGCTTGTCCTTGTTTTAAGCTGTACGTATGTTTATTTGTGTATTTTTTCACTGAGAGTCAAATTCCTTGTATGTGTACATACAAGTAAAAGTACCAATACATTAATGTCAAAATACTCAGTTACAAGTAAAAGTCCTGCATTCAAAATCTTACTTAAGTGATAATAAAGTATTATCAGAAAAATGTACTTAAAGTATCAGCAGTAAAAGAGACATGAAAAAAGGCAATATCAGTATTTATTATATATAATAAATACTATATTATAATTAAAAGAATAATCAATAGATCATTCGTTAAAAAAGTTTTTGTTCACCTTTATTTACCTTTTAGTTTACTTTAGATTTACAGCAGCACCCGTACATGTTGTTGTATGTTATTATGTGACCTGTCGTCTAACGTTAGTCAGGAAATTAATCAGCAACTGTTTTGATAATTGATTAAGAGCTGAAGTCTTTTGTCCGAAACATTCTCTGTTTCCTGCTTCTTGCATGTAAGAATTTGCTGCTTTTCTTGCTGTAAATTTAATATATTCAGGTTTCGAACTGTTGGACAAAACAAACAATGAAAGTCCAGCACAAGTCCAGCGGGGTCTGACAGACCCAGTTCACCTCCTCTTCACATCTTCGTACCTTTGTTTGTGTCTACAGGTGATTCGTCGGCACACTGTACGCTCATACCAGGTTTGCATTCTGACCTGCAGGCCAATGTAAGTCGTGTTGAGTGACTGCGTGTGAAAGAGGTATTCAAGCACAGTTCATTTTCTCTTTTACCTCTCGAGATCATGTCCGCTTAAGGAACTTTTAAGGGCTGATTGGTTGTCAAGAATGTATTTTTGTGCTGTCGGTGAGTAGTGGATGCGACACATGAGCGGTTATTACAACAACAGGGGGGGATTTGTGCCACTTATTTGGTTGCAGCACAAAAATGCATTCTTGACTCAGCTTGCATGGAGGATTCTGGGATAACATCTTCACTCATGAGGGCCTTTTCTCTGGTGACCTCAGGTACTGGGGCTGAGCTTTATTTGTTAGCGACCGACCTGCATGGACGATACTCTCCAATGTGTGATCTGAATTTCTCATCAGTCTGGAACTCGTTTTTATCTTCTGGCTTCTTCCTTTTTTATATTTCCTCTTTCCCTGTTAATGATTTGAATTGATGACAATGTGATGAAAGTTTAAACCATTACTTGATTAATTGATTAGTCGATCGACAGAAACATAATTTTCATGGTTTTGAATCATTTTTCAAACAAAAATACAAAGATTCCTGAGTTCTTTTTTGTCATTTGTGAGGATCTGCTGCTTTTTTATGTCTTACATGATAGTAAATGGACTTTCTTTAGGTTTGGCACTGTTTGTTGGACAGAACAGGACATTTGAGAGCTCTGTTTTCTGACATTTTATAGGTACGGACCAAACGATTAATCGATTAATCAAGAAAATAAGGGGCAGATTCATCGATAATGAAAATCATTATTAGTTGCGGTGTTGAATATGAAATGTGTATGTGTATAAAAGTGTATAATCTAGTGCTGAAACATAAATTGAGTAATAGATTAGTTGATTGACAGAAAATTAATTGATACAAATTTGTATGTTTGTATGTGAGTTAATCGCTGAAGTCAAGCAACGTTTTCTGGTTCCAGCTTCTCAAATAAGAAGATTTGCTGCTTCTGTCTGTTTTTATATTATTGTAAACTGAATATTTTGGGTTTCAGACTGTTGTTCAGACAAAACAAGACATTTGAAGTCCCTTTTTTTTTGTTATTTTCTAGACTAAAAGATGAATCAGTACTGTTTGTTAGCTTAAAGCTATAATCTGGTACGGTGCATCAAATGCTGACATTTATGTTTTATACTGTACACGGTTCCTTATATATATAAATATATATATCTATATCTATATGTAAACCACAGAAAAATAATCAACAGATGAATCGATAATAAAAATAATCATTAGTTAGAGCTCAAGTGTAATCCTTTTATGTAGTACTGATAATAATAATGATTAATTAAAAGTTTGGCTAAAAGAATAAGTCTTAAATCTAAAATAAATAAATAAATCTATCTCTTAAAACGGCTGCAACTAACAGTTATTTTCATTATTGATTAATCTGTTGATTATTTTATTTACACTGAGAGCTCTGTCGGTGGTTTTTATTGTTCCTCCTCTTCATACTGGCCCCAAAGAGATCCCTTCTTAAAGCAATTTCAGTTGCAAAAAATATATTTTAAAGTTCAGCCAATATGAGGCTTCAAATCAAGTGAGTATCTTCTGAAGTTACAGTCTCTTTAAGTACAAAACTTCCAGTTTTTGTTCGTATCCCACAACAAGGAAACACAAAGAGGGCATTTTGTACTAAAAAGACTTTAAATATGGAAGAAACACTTGATTTCATCCATCACTTACACTGAAATTGCTTCAGAAAGGGATTTATTTACAGCCAGTAGAGACAGGAGGAACAGTTGCAACGACCAGTAACTTTCAGTGTGCACATACACATGTGAGTATTGTTTTAAGGTAGACTTGATGAAAAACGGGACCCTGAAATAGCCTTCACAGTTTCCTAAAGCTCAAGATGATATCTTTAAATTTCCTGTTTTGTCCAAAACCCAAAAACATTTAATTCACAATGTTATGAAACAAAGAAAAGCAACAAATCCTCGATTGACAAAATGTTTCCTGTCGAGCAACTAATTGTTTCTTTAATAAAGATAATTTATCCTTTTTTTTTTAAGTAACTACCTAATTGAAACATATTTAAACTGTGTGTGTGTGTGTGTGTGTGTGCGTGCGCTCTCAGGGACCATCACCATCCTCATGTCCTATGGAGGAGGCTTTAACGGACGCACTGAGCGTGTCCGCCAGGCGCCCCACTATGACCAGGTACCGCAGGGCTCTTTACCCCGAGCAGACTCCTACGATCTGCAGCCGCTGAGAGAGCAGAGAGCGCCTCACCTCGCTCAGAGCGCCGACCCGCTCCCTCCTCCGCCGCTGCCGGACCAGCCTGCCGTGGGCCCCGAGTTCGATCCCAGCGGCAGCGAGGACAACGCCGACCCAGACCACGACCCCGCCCTCGACATTAAACCGGTCCACCGCTTCATCCCCGACTCCTGGAAAAACTTCTTCAGAGGGAGTAACCGCAGCAGTAACAAGCCCTGGTCCATGTCTGCCTCCTCATATAACAACAACAACAGCACCAGTGAGGGGGTACGCTGCTCTCCTCCACACTCCCCCTCTGTTCCCGGATCATACCGGGACCCTTATGGCGGATCAGGCGGCAGCTACAACTCAGGCAAGGAGCTTCTAGGACCACATGATGGCCTTGAGTCCGTGTCAGGGCGCACCTACCGCACAGGTCTGACCTACAGCGAGCGGGTGGAGGAGTACCATCTGCGCTACGCCTACATGAAGTCCTGGGCAGGGCTGCTGAGGATTCTGGGCTGTGTGGAGCTCCTGCTGGGGGCAGCTGTGTTCGCCTGCGTCTGTGCTTACATCCACAAAGACAACGAGTGGTTCAACATGTTTGGATACTCGTCTCCCGGAGGAGCATATGGAGGAGGTTTGTACGGTGCTGGCACAGGTGGGACCTACTACACAGGCCCCAAGACCCCGTTTGTGTTGGTGGTGGCGGGGCTGGCCTGGCTGGTGACTGTGATAATATTAGTGCTGGGGATGACCATGTATTACCGCACCATCCTGCTGGACTCCTCCTGGTGGCCTCTGACCGAGTTCACCATAAACCTGGCGCTGGCGGTGCTGTACATGGCAGCAGGTAACGCAGCTTCACACCTGTGTTACAGACACATTTCATCATTCACCCCTGGTGTTATGTGCCCATGCAGATAGGTTTGATTTATTTGTTCAAGTTTTTAGATATTTGTTTATTTATAAGGGGCCGTGTGCAATATTAGACGGAACAGCTCTAAACAAACAGGACCGGACACAAAGCAAGAACATTTGTACACAAAGTGAAAACCAATAAAATGCAGTCAGTGGTTGCAAAGTTGTCTTTCAGCAGACTTAAATTTGGTTTTAAAGCCGCTCATTCCTTTGTCGTCTTATTGGCCGTTCCACTGTGTGATTAATCATCTCTTATGGAAGATACTCTTGAGGATTTTATGGTCAGAATGAAAGTAAACAAAGTCACCTGTCACACATTTGAATATAATCTTAAATTCTCAAAGCTCAGAAGATGATGTTTCTTTAGTATCCTGCAATAATGATACAGAATTGGCTTTTTATCCACGAGTGTTTTAATGTTTAATGTTTCTCCAGTCTGACGCCGACATGTGGGAAAGGATCATGGCACGCGTAAATGACGGTTTCTAATTTGTCTTTTTATTTAATTTACCGTTTTTTGACATGTTTCTTAAAATGAAGAGTTGGCTCCAGAATTACAAGATGTTTGAAGGAGTCTATGATAAAACAACAGTCTGGTGCTCACATGTACATTTCAATTAGATTTGTTTGCTCTAATATTTCCTGTTCATACTGAAAAGATCCCGTCCTAATGCACTTTCCTTCCTCGTGTAAGAGACTGGGGAGAAAATCCGCAGACCTCGTTGTGTGTAAAAATCTCTTTGTCTCTTACACTGAAGGTCCATTAAGAAGGGATCTCATATGAACAGGAGGAACGATTACAACAAGCAGAACCTGTTGCAGTGTTCATATGAGCAGCTGAACATTTGTACAGGAGAGGAGAAAGAGATTTTGTTTGTGGAGCTCACAGCAGCATCCCACTCCAGGAACGGTGTACCCGATACTCTGAATTATCCACACAACACAGAAGTGTTTACTTTCTTTTTTTGTTTGGAAGCAGTTTTTTTACTGACAGTGTGTTTGTGTGTTTTCCAGAGTAACAGGAACACTGATTTTAGAAGCAGTGTTGGAAAGCAACTAAGTACATTTACTAAAGTACTGTAATAAAGTACGTTTGAGGTACTTGTACATGAGTATTTCCATTTTATGCAGCTTTACACTTGTACTCCACTACATTTCAGAGGGAGCTATAGTTATAGTTACTTTTCAGATCTACAAACTATGATTAGCCTCTGCAATATAATGATTTAACTTTAAGTAGTTGAAATTACTTTGTACTGCTCACACGTTAATACATCTGTAATGATAATTCAATAATGTAATATATATATATATAAACAGTATATATAGTAAAACACTGTAAATGGGACCATTTTGTAAAATGAGAACTTTTACTTTTCCTACTTTAAGAGCGTTTTGCTGATAATTCTTATATCCTTTTACTTCAGTAACATTTTGAATGCAGGACTTTTACTCGTGACGGGTTAAATTTGCTCTGTGGTGTTGATACTTTCACTTAAGTAAAGAATCGGAGTACTTCTTCCGCCACCACAGAGATGCTGCTGTTATAAAATAATGTTATGATGATTTTTTTTTATTTGTGAGCTCTACAAATTCCATTTTATTGACGTGGCATCAGAAATATACATATCATTACAGATATCTCAAAACCTGGACATATAAGACCAAATCTATCTGTATGGACTGATACCACAAGAGGAAAGTGAGAAAATATATATTTTGACGTACTAGAACTGCCTCTATTACAGCATGTTTGCTTTTCGTTTACCAGGCATTGTCTATGTGCGAGACACAACCCGCGGAGGGCTCTGCTCCTACCCGGTCTTCAACAATAGCATCAACGGGATGTTCTGCAGAACGGAGGCGGGCCAGACTGCTGCCATTATCTTCCTGTTCGTCACTATGGTTGTGTATCTGATTGGAGCCATCGTGTGTCTCAAGCTGTGGAGACATGAAGCTGCACGCAGGTACCGGGAGAAGTACGGCCAGGAGGTGAGAGCTCAGCCAGCTTTGTTTGCTTTGAGTCATTCTGGGACTCTTCTTAAGCTGAAATGATTATTTCAACACTGTCTATCACTTTGATGACTGAACAACAGGCTGTCACTGTACAAACATGTTGGTACACACAGACTGTAATGCAACAAAAAAACCCACATATTTGCACACCAGCTTACAGCTGTGGAGGAGTGAGTAGGTGGAGTCTGTGCATCCTACCTGTGTGCTGAAGGACAAAAAGGTGCACACACAGTCTGGTTTATAACTATAGTAGTTTCTGAGATGCACACTCCTGTTTTGGTGTCTTGCTTGTTTGTTTGTATTTGGGTCTCTTAAAGGAATCGTCTGACATTTGGGGTAATACGATTATTTGCTTTCTTGCTCAGAGTTAGATGAGAAGATCGATCCCTCTCTCGTGTCTGTACAGTAAACATGAAGCTGCAGTTAGCTTAGCTTAGCATAAAGACTGGCGGCAGGGGGAAACAGCTAGCCTGGCTCTGTCCAAAGGTGACGAAATCTGTCACCTCTAAAGCTCACTATTCGACACAGTATATCTCGTTTACTTAATAAAAACAAAGTGTAAAGACGACGTGTTAAAATCACTGCTCCTGGCAAAAAAAATAGTCCACCACTTAACCCCTTGTCAAACCACAAGATGTCGTTTTTACGCTTTGGTTTTCTTCAGATTAAACAAACAAGATATAAAATGTTAATCAGAGAGCTTTAAAGGTGCTGGAAGGTGGATTTTGTTACCTTTGTACAGAGCCAGGCTAACTGTTTCCCCCTGTTTCCAGTCTTTATGCTAAGCTAAGCTAAGCGTCTCCTGGCTGTAGCTTCATATTTAACATACAGACACGAGAGTGGAATCAATCTTCTCATCTAACTCTCTGCAATGAAGCGAATAAGTGTATTTCCCAAAATATCAAACTATTCCTTTAATAGTAAATCATCAGTATTATGTTAACTGGATTATATTTTTGTATGTTTTGTACACACAGATGCATCCCTCCGACATGCGAGCTGCACAGTCATTGGTAAAAAATCCTAACAGACTCTGTACATTCAGGATATACAGTTGTTTTACTCTGTGGCTCAATCTGCACAGGTCTTTTGACATGATCGTTTTTGTGTCGCCGTGTCTCTGCAGATGGTTCCAGTTTCGGCTCCTGGACCCAAAACTTCAGAACAGGTCGACGGCGCCTCAGTCGTTCCCATCCACGCTGCTCCAAAAGCGGTTCCACCAAAGGTTTTGCAGGGAACTATACCATCAGGACACATTCCAAAACCTGTTATTCTGCCTGACTACATTGCGTAAGTGTTGCTAAAAAATAAAATATACTGTATAGTGAGTTATGTGCAAGTAATTTTTATTTGTATTATCGATAAATCCACCGATTGTTTTCTTAATTAATCGTTTGGTCTTTAAAATGTCTGAAAATTGTGAAAATGCAGATTACAGTTTCCCAGATATATTATAGAATAGAATATTCAAATGTCTTCTTTCAGTTTAATATCACAGAAGACTAAAACATGAAGTTATACAGACTGACATGAAACTCATTGATTGGACAGTTTTGGCGACTGCATCATCAGGACTTTAATCCTTCGTGTGTGTATATTTATAATCTCTGGTGTCACAAAGAGCTCACGAAGAAATACCTGATTACGAGCATTATTAGTATTATTAGACTGCAAATCGACTGCATAAAGACAAACAGGTGGAGACGGGATGAAGAAGAGGCGTCTTGTACAGTAGTATTGAAGGGTGGGTGGGGGGGTGTCGTAGGATACAAGCACAACACGCCACAGTTTCAACTGCTTTTGACTGTCTGCTTGATCAGGGATAATCCCTGCACTCATGTGCTGATGCAGATACGTGTTACCATGGTTGCCAAATGATTTGCATGAATATTTACATCACTTGTTATGAGATCGCTTCCTGATCTACTATTCGTAAAATCCCGTGGCTGGTCTGCTTGCTTTCAGACCACAAATGAACCGCACCCGTCTGTCGAGTTGTTCAGTCCGCACCACAGATCCATTGAAAGCTTTCACGCCAAACTAAACGGGCAAACGCCACCTGAGTTTGTTTAAACCGAACCCAACAGGTTAGGTGTGAAGGCACCCAAAGAAAACCAGCAAATATTTACATTTAAAAGCTGGAACCAGTGAATCTTTGACATTATTTGATTAAAAATGGACCCACACAATAAATCTGCTATTAAAATTGTTGCAGATAATTTTTCTGTCAATCAACTAATCGAATTGTTTCAGCTGTAATATACAGTATTATAGTATTATTATTATTATTATTATTATACAGTATAATATACAGTACTGAGTATACAATTCTAACATTGAGACTTAAGTGCACGAAGTAAATATAGCCAGAAAAGGTTACTGACATTATGAGATATTATGACTGGAAGATATTGAGTAACCACTGTATGTCTAGCTCGGCTAACAACTATGTATAATTAATAATAATTAATAGTTAATAAAGTGTTGTTCTCTACCTCCATCCTGCAGTAAGTACCCAACGATCCAGTCCGATGAGGAGCGGGACCAGTACCGAGCCGTGTTCAACGACCAGTACGCAGAGTACAAAGAGCTCCACTCGGAGGTGCAGGCTACCCTCAAGAAGTTTGACGAGATGGACGCCATGATGCGCAGTCTGCCCCAGAACCCTACCAGCCAGATGGTGATTGGTTACACACATCCTCTCTGCTTTTCAAAGTAATATTCAGTCATGTTATTTTCATTGCGGAGAAGCCGAAGTCACACAGACGTGTCATGATGACTTCAGTTATATATCTATACTCTCTCTTCATTCTCTCTGTGTACCTTTTGACTCGTCTCTCACCCTCCACATGCCTGAGTCACTGCAAAGCTGCCAGATTTATTCAACTACTAGTCAAGATTATTACTGTATGAAAGCTATTATAATTTCATTTGCCTATTTGTGCATTTATTGTTTCTGAAGTCAGGTTTTGTATCGCGTTTTTAGCCTTTTGTTTTCAGATACCCCTACCAAAGGGACACTCCCACTGGTTTTACACATGACGATCAGTGTACTCATCACGAGGAGTTATTACTCAGCCTTGTACAATGTCCTCTGTGGCTCTGAAGGAGCATTCTCAGAAGTTTTTAACAAAAAAGCCTGCTTTACGAACTGAAGGCGTGGAGATTGAAAGGTGTATGCATTCACCAGGCTCGACCAAAATCGAGGCTGAGATACTTTGTTTTTGTTGACTGTTGGTTAAATGGTGTACCTGGAAAAAAAACCTTTGTTAAAGACAAAAATCCACAAGTGTTTGTGGATAGTTCCCAGTCTGGTGATGTTAATTAAGGTTAGTGTAGTATGGTGCTGAGAGCGCTGCTTTTAAAGAGCACAAGATGCCCTGAACACACCAAATGACAATGTGTAGATAGTAGATATAAATACAGACAGATGTGTAGATATAGATAATATATAGACACCAACAGTACCGGCTGGTGCCGGTTGGGCGTTTTCATTTCATTTGGCACACAAAATGGCACATGCTGCAAATGGCCACCTGAATCGACGGCATCATGTGCACCGACAGCGTCATAAGAGGTACAGACTAATAAACACACATTTCACTCAGCTGGTTGGGGCTGAATCCAGATTTAAAACTGTCTTCGTCGACACTTAAAAGCCGTCAAATGATGAAATTAAAAAGTAAGACCAACCACACAAATACCATCACAGCACACTGACTGTACTTTCCATTTATCGCCCCTTCAGTCTGATTCTGTGCGTGATCTCTGCTCAGCTGTAAACTCTGCTGGTTTCACATCGTGAGCGCTGAGGAAGCAGGTCGGACAGAGACCGATCGCATGTCTGGATTATTGCACCCAGTCTTTTTGTTTTCAAAATGTGCCTCATTTCCCCCATATTGTAACTTCCTCTGTTTGCACTTCCTGTTCCTGCTGAACTTCCTCTCCACCCTCAAATTCCTTCTCTGCTCCATCCAGAGGGCTGATTTTACAACGTCATTGCACCCAATTTTCAGACTTGTTAAAGGCTTTTACTGCATTTCACTCTTTAATGGAGCTGCCTACGTTTAACACAGCCTCTTTCTCTTTTTGCAGGAGGTTGATCGCATTAACAGAATCCTCCAGGAATACCAGAGGAAGAGAAATGTGAGCCTATTGTCTTGTCGATGTTCTGTATACACACTGTCTATAGCGGCGGCTTTTTCTGCTGCCTATGTTAGTTTAGAGGTGCTGCTGAATTCCTGCTTTCCTTCTAGAGACTCAAAGTTCAGTATCATCTCTTCAGACATTCACACCAACACACAGAACCTTAATACTGTAATAGATTAAAGGTGGTGTTATTTTATATTTTTCTTAAAGTCAACAAATCCCATGAAATGATCAAAACCAACAATGTGTTAGTCTCAACATACAGCTCACAAATGTATAGTTTCAAGGCTCAGTAATTTGCTAAAACAGCTGTTCGCTGTAGATTTTATCAAACAAACAGGAGGAAATAGTGCATTTGTTGGGGACTATTTTCAGCGACGGATGACTCCACATTTGGCGCTCTTGTGAGGATTTGTGGCAGCAGGACGGCGTATGTGGGATTGAGTCAAAATAAACTACAGTGTGTGTTCATGGTGATGAAGGAACATGTCACCCAGCGCAACAGTGTGGCTCACTGATGAGTTTTTAATAGTTTCTGGACAATAATGGAGCTCTGTGGCTCAGAGGAAGAAGATATATCAGGCTGTGATACACACACAATACTTGTTAGTAGATACATTGATTTTGGTCTTTTAATGGGATTTATTGACAATAAAAAATATACAGAATATCACCAGTGTTATCCCTAAAGTAGTAAAATATCTGAGTGAGTCTCTTTCTTTTCTGTGACTAATTTACATTATTTTGTCTTATCCCCCAACATATGGAGCCCCGAAACTAACAAAATGTAGTAAAAGTTATCAAACAAGTTAAAAATAGAACTGGATACATCAGTAAATATTTACTTGAATAATTATAAAGAAACATAAAGATTTATACTTTTAATCTCCAGTCAGTTGGTAAAAAAAGTAAAACAGCTTTTTAGTTTTCTTCTTCACCGCCCATCAGTTGGTTGACAATAAAAAATATACAGAATATCACCAGCGTTATCCCTAAAGTATAATAGTAGTCATGTAAGTAACTGCTCCTGAACAGCTGAAATAAAGCAGTAAATAATCATTAAAGCGACCGGTTTGCCTGGTTAAAAACCTTAATTTAATGTTTCTGCTTCACCGTTCAGGATCCTACTTTCCTGGAGAAGAAGGAGCGCTGCGAGTACCTGAAGAGCAAACTGTCGCACATCAAACAGAAGATCCAAGAATATGATAAAGTCATGGAGTGGAACGACGGATACAGCTAAACGTCTCAACCCTGGAACACCACTGACCACAAATACTGAACTATTGCTGACAGCTAAGCAGTGCTGGATGTGAAAGTGACATTTTAACTGGAGAGCAAAACCCAGTCAAGACCACAGGAGCTGGACTGGGATTTCCAGCCTGCTGTGTCTTTCAAATCTGCACAGTGGTGGTTCGTGAGCAAACGTCTATCAGCAGTTTTGTGTGTCTGTGTTTATAAAAGCCCACAAGAATGTTTTATACTTAAAGGAATAATTTGATATTTTGGGAAATACGCTTGTTTGCTTTCTGATGGAGAGTTATATGAGAAAATCAATACCACTGTATCACTAAGCTGTAAAGCTACGTCCAGATGCTGAAACCGCTTTGTCCAATGAAAACAAAGTCAGCCTACAAGCACCTCTAAAGTTCACTAATATATCTTCTAGAGTAAAAATGACAATTAGCCTTTTTAGAGGGGGTTATGTGCAGGACAGTTTTCTTAGAGATAGAAATAGTCTGGCACAAAACCCCCAATAAAACAGCAAATTTACATTTTTATACTTTTGTTTTTGTACGAATTAAACACACAAGATAAAACATATCTAGTATATACATATACTGTATATAGCTATATAACATATATATATATAGCTGTATGCTAAGCTAACTGTCTCTTGGCTGTCGCTTCATATTTAATGGACAGATACGAGAGCGGTGTCTAAGGACCTTTTCACACCTGAACGTCCGAACCAAGGCCTGAACCAAGTTTCTCAGGGTTTTTAACATTGTACACATTTGATCCGGTTAGTTTTGGTTTCACATTGCAATTATGTGAGCGCACTAAAGAACTATACATGATACCTACATCCTGTCGTCATCACCTACGTTAGCTGCATCTTCCTAAACCTGTAATTGATTGGTTTGTAGACGGGCGTGCGTCTGATGTCGGCGTGTTGTTAGTTCTATAGTAATAAGTATATTAATTTAAAAAATGCTTTAATAATAATTATAATTAAACATTTGGTCTCTTCCTCTCCCCACGTGCTCATTTTGTTTTGTTCCGTCGTTTTTCCTTTTTCCGGTTCTGACGACAGCCTGCCAGAACTTCCTGTAACTGGTGTGAAAGTCTGAACCATCCAAAAAAACGAACCGAACCACGGTTCAGTTTGATCCGGACCAAGACCACTTCTTTTCATTGGACAGCTGTTTGGGCCGGGGGAGGTTTCACACCTGTAATTTTGATTTGGAAGTCCGGACCAAACGAGGCAGGTGCGGAAGGACCCTAACTCTCAGCTACAAGGCGAATAAACGTATTTCCCAAAATGTCGAACAGTTCCTTTAAAATGGTCTGAATATGCAAAGAACCTGATGTGTTTGTGTGATACTGTGATTGTAGCTGATGCTTTACCACTTACTGACACTGGTGTCCGACGTGAATGTTTGCATGTAATCAGTGAGACGTTGTTGATTCGGAGGAGATGGGAGAAGCATAGAAAGGTAAAATGAAAGACGCTGCATTATTTTCTGTCAAGGTTTACCTCCACTGAAAGTTTGTCTAATTACCTTTCTGTCAGTCTTCATGAACGTCAGTTGTCTGCTTAAATTTCCCTGAAACAAAAACCACTGCTTATCCGGACTAATCCCACTTTTCTTCAACTGCTGTGACGATTGTTTGGATTGTTTTAATTGCACACTGTGTCTTTTTTTATCTGTAACTGTTTCATCAAAGTCTTCTGCCATTTCATAGATTAAACATATTTTACTTTATAGTCACTTAAAGTGCCTGAATATCTCCATTTTATCTTCTTTCTACCACTGTACACATTGGACCTTTTGATTGAATGGAAATGATATCATAAGGTCTGTATTTCTTTGATGTTTTCAAATATAATTGTAAATATGTTGCTGTAAATGTCCATATTCTTTTATAATTTAACTGATCAAATGGTGCTTTCTGTCCTCAGAATACAGTTCTGCTTACGATAGTCTGGTCTAACGTTCCTTTATTCATCAGCAGGCAGGCACAGTTTTCTTTTACTGGAAAAGGGAAGAAGAAATACCAGCGTGCTGCATAAAACTCAGCAGAATGAAGTTAAAAGAAACTCCAGAGAAGAAAAACTGAAGTAAAGCTGAAACCAGCGGTCGACTGATCAATAGTTGGTCATTTTTTTCTTCTTATATGAAAGTAAACTGGATATTTTTGCTGGACAAAACAAGTAATTTGAATATGTATATTTAGTTTTAGTTCTGGGTACTTGTGATCATCATTTTTCTTTTTTTCTCTCTTTTTTATAGACCAAACCATTGATGGATTAATTGAGAAAATAATCTTAAATTGCAGCTCAACTCAATAATTGCATAAATGTAATAACATTCACCTAATATGACACTTGTAGCAGTGTGGCTGAGTCTCTTCCTCTTCTGTGAGTAATTTACATTATTTTGTCTTATCCCCCAACATATGGAGCCCTGAAACTAACAAAATGTAGTAAAAGTTATCTGACAAGTTAAAAATAGAACTGCATACATCAGTAAATATTTACTCGAATAATTTAAAGAAACATAAACCTTTATACTTTTCTTTTAATCTCCAATCAGTTGGTAAAAAAAGTAAAACAGCTTTTTAGTTTTCTTCTTCACCGCCCATCAGCTGATTAAAGAAGTTAAAACTCTTTTTCTGGTCTCATTATTTCTCTTATTTTCTCCCAAGACCAGTAAAATAACATTTTTGAAAAATTAAATGAGATGATATATATATGACATAAATAGGAAAGTGAGATCAATGAAGTGTTTTATTTTATCAATAGATTGGTGGTAAAGGAAAACACAAAAGCTTTTTGTTTTTTTTCAACCAACCGATTGGAGGTCCACTCCAGTTTAATCATACGGAGCCCAGAAGGTGCAATTTAGTAACTTGTGCTCTGAATTTGATAATTTGTGTGCACAAATTAAATAATTAGTGCTCTTGATTTGATATATCATATATTTTGCCTCCTGCCCTCACAGCATCATTAAAGTATTTTTGGCAAAACAGTCTGTTACAGTCTGCGTGTTACGACCCAGCTCGCTAGGGGAAGGAGAAGCAACATAACACCAGTTGTTTTTGGTAAAAATAAAGTTATTTATTTGGAACAGGACTGTTTTCAAACAACAGTTTTAAGGGACCTCAAAGATAACACAACGTTGTGTTTAACAGCCAAAAACAGAAGTGTATCCACATATCTCAGCTCAAAATCAAAATAAATCCAAGTGATCCACAGCGACAAGACGAGACTGATGGCCTGAAGGTGATAATTTACACTAAATTTAAAGTTCAAAATACATTTTTTTTCCCTCCATGACACCTCCTGGGCTCAGTTTAATAATTTAATTAACAAAATTATTGATAGATTTTTATATTCGGTTATATTTTTGATATTTTTATTTTTGATCAGCTTTTACTACATTTTGTCACTTTCGGGACTCCATACTAACACAACGAAAAGTCCCTCTAGGTGTAAAAACGCATTAAGCCCAATAATATATATGAATTATTTGTGAGATATTATATTATTTAGTATTTTTATTCAGTTTCTCTGCTGTGTTCATCCAGATGATTTAATTAATGTTATTTAATGTTTAACCAACAGAAACCTGGTTGTGATCCAGTAACATTTTATCCATATATGTTGTTTCTGCCCTCTTACTTTAACTGAAGCATTTGGAGTATTTCCATAAAGACTGAGAGGAAGGACTTCCGGTGTTGTTCTGTAACATGACACCCTGACACCTGTGAGGGGGGCGGGGCCACATTGACCGAGAGCACAGCTCACCAAGGTGTGGTCTGGACTGTTTTTATGAGCTGCAGCAGTTTCAGTTGAAACATTTCAGGTGCAGCAGAGACGAGTCCAGCAGCGACAGGTGAGTGTGTCCACTTCAGTCTGTGGGATTAACAGCAGAGGCTTCTTTCACTTTTGTGGTTTTAAGAACTTGTTACCTGCAGCTACAGCAAACAAAGGTGCGTTGTTGGATACGCTTTAAATCACTTACCTCCTCAACAACATCTCTGCTGCTGTGGTGTCAAAATAATGAGGAAAAGTGTGTGATTATTATGACTGTGACTTTATTCAGTTGAAACAGGAACATCTGTGGTTTTTATGGCTCTAATGACATGAATATAAAGTTAAGAGATGTTTCAGTTTCACGGCTGCCAGGTCTGGTGTTGAAAATGTCCGTTTAAAATCACACAGTCTGTTATAATGGTTGTAGTATGATTTGAAAACAAAGCTGAAACTTTTAATCCATTTATTGATCGACAGAAAAGTAATCGGCAGCTATTTTTTATTATGGATTCATCATTTAAGTCATTTTCTCAGGCAAAAATGCCAATAATTCCTCAGTCCCATCTTCTGAAATGTGAGGAATTGCTGCTTGTTTTTATGTCACAGTAAACGTATATCTTTAATATAATACATTTATAATATATATAAATATCTTTAAGTTTTGAAGTGTTGATTCGACAAAACACCTTCCTCTTTAAGAAAAAGTGATGAGCATTTTTCACCATTTTCTGATATTCTAGAGACAAAATAATCACCAGGTTAATCGATAATGAAAATAGTCATTAGTTTCAGCTCTATTTCAAATATGTTTATAAAGTAAATCTGTCCTCACATTAGAAATCTTCTTCCAGATTCTTTTCAGAGAGCAACACCCAGTGGATCCAGCAGTAATGTCCTCCAGGCCCAATGGGAGTCCACCTCCCTACGAGTCCGATGGATAGTGAGTGTCTTTCCATGAATATACAGTAAAACTTCCTGTTGTTCGTTTATTCAATATGCTTCAAATATTCACCGAGCTCAAGCTAAGGACAGGCTGTTTATGAACACCCTCGATATGGAAGCAAAGAAAGGCCAAAAATTTAAATTTTGTTTAAATGTTGTGAAATGTAGCCATTACTGAATACTTTATGTTGAATTTAAAATATTTTACTTTGGAAACTTTTGATACGAATTGATGTGGTTTAAATTTCCCTTCCTGAAATTTCTGGGAGGTTATTTTAAGTTTTGCAGTTTCAAAAATGTTTTTTCGCGGGTTCACAGATTCAGAGAGAAAATTAATCTGAACTTTCTTGGAATATACGTCTTAAAGACCATAATCTGATAGGATGGAGGTCTGATCGATTCCATTCAGGCTCGATTGATTATCCTTGGTAGCCCGGATCCTCAAATTTGAATTTTTCATCTTAAAGTTTGGTGTCTAAATTTCACTAATCCAAGCTGAGCAACTTGAACAAATAACTTTTTTGGCGTTTTTAGATCTGGAAAAAAACAGTAGACTTTGAGCAACTTGAATATAGTTTTTTGAATCTTGGACACTTGAGTTTTTTTATCTGTAACTGACCGAAAAAAATCCCCCTAAAAATCAAGTTTTTTAAATTGAGATGGTTTTCAAAGTAAAATATTTCATATAAATGCTATAAATTCGGTGGTGTTTTAAATCCATAATTAGGTATTCAGATGTGTAAAAGATTCAAATCCTTTTTTTTCCTTCCTTTGCTGATTCTCTGCTTTCACGATGAAGCTCAGGTAGTAACGTTTTGTTTTTCCTGTCTCGTTTCTCTCTTTAGTAACATCCCTCCCCAGCCGGCCTATTCCTACTACCCAGACGACGAGTTCCAGCATTTCTACCGCTGGGCGTCTCCACCCGGCATCCTCAAAATCATGTCCATCATCGTCATCGTGATGTGCGTGGCCATATTCGCTTGTGTTGCCTCCACACTGGCTTGGGACTCTCAGGGAGCCCTGGGCGGCTTTGGGGGCATCGGGGGAAGCTATGGGGGAGGTTATGGAGGAGGCTATGGAGGAGGAGGCTATGGCGGCGGGTACGGTAGCTTTGGTGGCGGCGGGTACGGCGCTGGAAACAACTATGGCTATGGTGGAATCGGAGGGAACTACAACGACCCCCGAACGAGCAAAGGGTTTATCATAGCCATGGCAGCCATCACCTTCATCGCCGGCCTGGTCATCTTCATCATCATCGTGTCTCACCAGAGCCTATCAGAGAGCAGGAGGTTCTACCTAGCAGTGGTGATCATCTGCGCCATCCTAGCGCTGCTAATGCTAATAGCCTCCATAGTGTACTTGGTAGCAGTGAACCCCACGGCTCAGTCCTCTGGATCAGCCTACGGCAGCCAGATCGCTGGTCTGTGTGCTCAGTACCAACAACCACAGCCTTCAGGAGTGTTCGTCAATCAGTACCTTTACCACTACTGTGTCGTGGAGCCGCAAGAGGTGAGCACACACGTTTGACTTCCCTTTTTATTGCCTTGTGCCTTTTTATCTGTGCAGGAGGATTCGTTCTGTTTGTAACTCAGTGGTTTATCTCTCGTTTCTAGGCCATCGCTGTGGTGTTCGGCTTCCTGGTCACCATCGCTCTCATCATCATGCTCGTCTTCGCTCTGAAGACTCGCCAGAAAATCAGAAACTACGGCAAGAGCAACATTTTGTGGAAGAGAGTGAAGGTTGTGGACGAGATGGACCCACCTCAAGATGTAGAGGCGTGGGTGAGTTAATTATTCAACCTGACTAGAGCGGAAACAACTAGTCGCTTAATTGATTGATAGACAGAAAAATCATTTTTGATAATTGTTTTAGCCATGTTTCAGGTAAAATAGTACAAAATACTGCATATTATCTAGTTCCAGCTTCTCCAATGTGGGCATTTACTGCTTTCACCTCTTTTATGTTGTTTTCAATTTAGTGTTTTTGGACAAAACGAGACATTTGAGGACATTACCTTGGACTCTGGGAAACTGGGATGGGCACTTTTATAGATTAAATAATTGTTTTCATCATGGATTCATCTGCACTTTATTTTCTCGATAAATCGATTAAACGTTTAGTTTATAAAATGACAGAAAATATTGAAAAATATTACCTCACTATTTCCTGAAGGGGCCTAAAAGGGCTGTCTTCATGTTGCTTGTTTTTTCTGACCAACAGTCCAAAGCCCGAAGAAATTCAGTTTGCAATGATGCAAAAGAGAAAAGCAGCAAATCCTCATTTTCTTCTCTCTGCTCCTTTTTGTTGTACGTGTTGTTTGGTTGTTGATGATGCTCCTTGATGATTTATATAAACAGTTATAGAGCTGCTACAACTAGTCGATTAATCGACAGGAAATTGATCAGCAAGCAAAGTTGCCAAACATTTGCTGTTCCTGGCTTCTAAAATGTGAGGATTTGATGCTTTTCTTTGTCACACATGATAGTAAACTGAATATTTTTTGGGTTTTGGACTGTTGGTCGGACAAAAGAAGACATGTGACAACTTCACTTTGAACTATGGGAAATTATAACAGGAATTTTTCACTATTTTCTGACATTTTTTAGACAAAACAGTTAATAAGTGCATTGAAAAACTAATCAGCAGATTAATCGGTAAGGAAAATAATCGTTAGCAGCCCTAAACTTTTAATTAATGATCCAAATAGTTACCAATTAATTGCCTAACTCATCGATTAACGGACTGCTCGTTTCTGCTCTGACCCTGAAATCAAAAGAGGCTCTCGTAGCCGATCCTGAAAGCTTGTCTGGGGTAAAGTGTCCTCCTGTGTACTCTGATGAGCAGTTGAGAGTGTATCTGCTGAAGTGGTTCAACCAGTTTGGTGGCAGTCACCTGTTTATGAGCGGGGGAGGGGAAGCCTTGCGCTCTTTCTTCCTGGTATGCTTGGTTTCAAGGTGTGGCTTGTTGACAGATGACAGTTTCTATCTCACGCTGACATGTCGTATTACTGTCTTATCTCTGACTTATTACAGCCGGTTCAAACATTTCAAATTCAGTATTTACACTTCAGGATGAGTCATGCTTTCTGAAGCTATTTTCGGGGGTGTTTTGCAACAACTCTCACATTTGACATACCCTCGTAAGTAGCGATGAGTAGGTGAGTCATTTTGTTAATAGTTGGAAGTCATGATGACATTCAGCAAAGCAGAGTCCTTGCAGTTGAGTTCACAGCAGAGCAGTGAGGAGGAAGAACAGGTCGGACTGGTACTCCAAACCAAAAAAAAACCCCACCAGTTAGCAGACACAAAACACCAGAAGAGCAACATGATACTGGGAACCAGAGGCATTTATTTCACTGTAGCTTGTGGGAACCTGTCTGAAAGTGCTGAGGCAGTGTGACTGTAGCGACCTGCAGCACATACATGTTGTTTTGGTGGTGTGCAGCAGGGTGTAGCTCAATTATGTCTCATATTTTCAGAGGACGAGTCCATGCAGGCTTATTATACCAGAGTTGGTAGAGATCCAATGTGTTTGTTTGAGGGAGCCACCCGTCAAAAGGTCATTAGTGATTAGTTTTCCCTGTAGATTATTTGCTATACCTTGATTTCTGTGCGGCTACGTTTGTATATGAGGATCATATTTCTCTTGTGGTGCAACAGATTATTACAAATCAGACATTATAGGGCTGAAACTAGCAATTATATTTGTCACAGATTAATCGTTCGGTCTAAAAAATGTCAGAAAAAAGTGAAAAATGCCTGTTATAATTTCCCATAGTCCAAAGTGAAGTTGTCACATGTCTTGTTTTGTCCGACCAGCAGTCCAAAACCCAAAAATATTCAGTTTACTATCATATATGACAAAGAAAAGCGTCAAATCCTCACATTTTAGTTGCTGGAACTAGCAAATATTGTGCATTTTTGCTTAAAAACGTATTTATACCATTATTTAATTATCAAAATAGACGATTAATCAGCTAATCAAGTACTTGCTGCAGCTTTAATACATTTTAATGCTGTGAGCTTCTAATAAAGACACTTTGTTATATATGTTTGTTGCTAATGTGTGTGGATTTTCCCCCAAAGGTGAACAATGTGTCCGCCACCCCGGAAGCGCTTCCAGTGTCAGACTACCCCGAGAAGCTCAGAGGCTCCAGGAGTCACCTGGACGACGAAAGCACCAACTATGACAAACCCCCCTACAACTACAGCCCACAGTGAGTATCCTGGAGGAGCTGTGCACTGTGATAAACAACTGCACTGACAGAAAGGGGGATGTGTGGGATGTTTTATGTACCGTGTGTCTGTGCACTGCAGATGGCAGCATAGAGACAGTTACTCTCAGGAACGACAGGTTTGTGCAGCAGTTTGAGCGACTCTGTGTCCCAATTCAATATTACATACGCATTTTAAAGATTTGTTGCTTTTATTTGACAGTTCACAGTAGAGAGAGAGATGGGAAATATGGGGAGAAAGCAAGACCACATGCAACAAAGGTACCCAAAATGGGGACGTTGCAGTTACACGTCTTAGATTCTGGGGTTTGTGTTTGCAGCATGTTCGTCCTGGAAAAGTGATGACAGTTAAGCACATTTGGCACGATGCAAAAATGTCGACCAGGCTGTGATTTCTTTTTTCTACAAGGAGGAGAGTCAGCAAACATACGACACAGACACCAGGGGCCGTATTCATAAAGCTTCCTGTACTAAGAGTTGCTCTTAGTGACAAAATTCTAAGAAAATTCTTAGAATTATGACGTTTTCTAAGAATTATCCCTTAAAGTTAAGAGTAGATCCTGGTAAAGATNAGAGGAGAAAATGGCGGAAAGACAAAAATGTAGGAGAAATATTCTCCAAACGCTGAATGACAGTGAGTTAATGAAACGCTACAGATTAGATCGTGCAGGGATCATGTTTGTGCTCGATCTCAGATGCGTTCACATCTCCCACCCAACACAGTATCGCAATAACGCCAGAAATGAAAGTGATCACAACACAAATTCATTTTGATATTTGGCAACCATCCTGTATGTGTGCTGCAATCTCCCCTCTCGCTTTAGACTGCAACACATCCCACCGCTTTACGCACTCCTCACTGCTGCACACAGCCAGAGGGAAAGAGCCGTTAATCTGCTGCGCTCTTCTCCCACCTGCCTCTTGGCTTGTCCTGTAACACCGGGGCCGAATCTTCCTCTTAAAATAGTTTTACGCTCGTCAACTAATTGAACTAATAATGTTCCTCTGTCCAGTTTCAGACTTATACTGGTTTATGGTAGATTTACGTGCCAACCAATGCCAATACTTATAAGACTGCAGCGATCACAGCTGATGAAAGCTGAGCCATTTTCCCCAGTTAATATTTTATAGATTAAGTACTAAAATCACCAGCATGGTAAATAAACATAAGCAAATAAATATAACAACTATCAACTATCGATTTCACTGCCCGCTCTGTGCCCATTATCATTAAGTGTGTGTTTGTATTTCTTTTTTTGATCAACCAATCACGCCTTTTAAAGGAATGTGTCATACCCAGCAACGGGGTCAACCACACCTCCTCACTAAGGTCAAAGTTTCTGTCCTTTCCTCGCTCAGAGTCGCTCTGAGAATTTTCCTAAATCACTTCTGCGCTCGGACTCCTCGCTAGAAATTTTTAGGCTGAG
Source organism: Oplegnathus fasciatus (assembly GCA_003416845.1). Lineage (NCBI taxonomy): Eukaryota > Metazoa > Chordata > Actinopteri > Centrarchiformes > Oplegnathidae > Oplegnathus > Oplegnathus fasciatus. The sequence continues at coordinate 70,466 of NTHP01000361.1, read as the reverse complement.
TCAGGAGCTCTCTGAGAGGATTCTCAGAGTGTTTGTGAATACGGCCCCTGGAGTGTTTCAGCAGAATGAGCTTCTGTTTTTAGATTGTTATGTTTGAGTGGTCATTGAGTTTCACTGTCAACAAAGGAATTCATGACTGGCATTTTCTTGCAACACTGAAACTAAGTGAAATACTTCAGTGCTGATTGAACATGAAAAGACTCATGTATGCAGGAAGTCATCGCTGACGTGTTTACTCATCAAGATGAACTGTTATATCATAAATCAAAATGGCGGTATGTTACTTCCTCCTACGTCTGATAAGAAACTGATTTTAAATGAGAAATTACCACTCATGCAGCAGTTTATTGGATTTACAGACACTATTTTGGCCTTGGGTACTCACGTTTATGTTATATATGAATACTGTTACTGTTCTTGTCCCGCAGGCCTCCGATGGAAGAGGACCGGCCTTTGCATAATGGGGTTCCCTACATCACCAACTCAGAGGTAGCCAGCTCGGCCGGAAGGCCCAAAAAGAGACGTGCAGGCCGGCCACGTCGCGCTGATGGACAGGACTACGACACCGACTATAACTCCTCAGGAGACGAGCTGGACGACGACGACTTCGACAGGTAGGAAGACATTAAAGTCGCACATCTCAGCTGCTGACGTAGGAGAGTATTCAGATCCATTTATTTAAGTAAAAGTAGCAATACCACGGTGTGAAAATACTTCAGGACAGCCCTGTTTTTAGAGTGTTTTAATATATAATATATTATTAAATATTTAACGTGAAAGCTGCATTTTAATGTTGGCTGATCAAGGTGGAGCTGATTTGAGCTATTTTATATGATGATCATGTTGCACTGCAAAAAAGCAGAAATTAATTATTGATTCCTAAAAGTCTCTTTCACAAAATAAGTGGAGAAATCTGCCAGTCTGGCTGAATTATTTCAACCTGTTTCGGACAGAAAACGACTTGTTTCAAGAACTTTTTACAACAGAGTGAGTCTTAAGAAGAACACAAAAGAAGAATCAGGAAGAATGTCACCTTATCCTAGAACACTCATGAAACTAGTTGACTTCTATTAAAATAGGTTGAAATTGAAAATGAGATTTCTTTCACTTGTTCTAAGAAAATAAGACTTAATAAAAGGCACAAATTACTTGGTAAAATTAAGGTTTTTGAGGTGTTTGCACAAAATGTTCATCTACAAAGTAACTAAAGCAATCAGATAAATGTAGTCGAGTAGAAGCATAAAGTAGCACGAAATAGAAATACTCAAGTAAAGTACAAATACCTCAAAATTGTACTTAAATACAGTACTTGAGTAAATGTACTTTGTTGCTTTCAATCACTGCCAACTGAAACTGTGGTTTTAAGATTACTTTGACGTGCTTTCTTCCTTCTCTCTCTTCACCCTTGTTTCCTACCTCAGTGAATTTCCTCCCATCGCAAATGAGCAGGAGCGCAACGACTACAAGCGTGAATTTGACCGCGACCACCTGGAGTACAAAGACCTGCAGGCGGAGCTGGACGTCATCAACAAGAATCTGTCAGACGTGGACAGAGAGCTGGATGATCTGCAGGAGGGCAGCCCGCAGTACCTGGTGAGAGCTGACAGGAAAACAGTGTTGTTATTCACTGTTTGATATTTATTTATTTATTCACTGCTTTATATTCAATCATGTGACCGGAACCACTCGAACAATATTTCTGTTTCTGTCAGTTGCTTTTTTTAACTTTCATATTAACAATGGATCAAATGGATATGTGTAATGTGAATGGAGTTGCTTGTAGTGACAAACCCTCAGAGCATTATCATCAATTTTCAGCTCTACGGAGCATTTTAGCGTCTTTTAAGTCATTGTTTTGGTTTTCGGGCTCACTGCTCTCATTAGCTTTGTTTCCCGCAGCAGCAGGCAGCTGTTTTCGTCAAGAACGCTCTGATAAACCCACTGCACACCACCTGCTTAGCAGCAAACAGCAGACAGACAAAGTTAGGGACTAGCTGGTGAACGTAGTGGAGCATTTAGTAGCTAAAGAGACAGATATTTCCCTCAGGAGGCGGTGGAGACCAAAAACAGAGCTAAAAGCAGAGTGAAGTTTGGACTTCAAGTCCAAATGAATGCTAATGTCGTTCATTGTCTGCTGGATGTGTAAATAAGCAAATGTTTGCCATATCATTTTATTTATAATATGTCAGTACAGTGTTTACAGCTTGTTCTGCTGCCCCCAAGTGTCCAAAAAGTCTTAGTTTAAAAAAAAGTTTAAGACAGATGAAGTGATGGAGACAAAATAAAGAAAGTGTTTACATGGAAATATTGTGAAATTAGAGATTTTGGTGACCTGATTTCATTTTTCATGTGTGTCTGACAAATTGTTGATGCACTCTTTAACAGGATGCTTTGGATGAGTACAACAGGATAAAGAACATAAAAAAGGTATGTGGGACAGTCGTTATTTTTTATAACTTACAAGCTGTTGATCGTATAACATTTTGTCTTATTGTTTTGCTCATGAACCTCCCATCATCTCTACAGTCTCCAGACTACCAGATGAAGAAGCGCAGGTGTAAATACCTGAAGTCCAAACTGAACCACATCAAGAAGAGGGTCAGCGATTACGACCGCAGGGCCTGAACAACTCTATGAGGATTTTACGCCTGTCCAAGACGTGACAGAAGGGACTAAATCTGGTTTGCCGCCGTTTGGGGGGGGGGTCCTCTACAGCAGACTGTAGAGGATGGAGCTACGCTGATGTACATCGAACACAGAAGTCTGTCTGAGCTGGTGAAGCGTTGCAAAAGTTGTTTGTACTTTGGAGACACAAGAAACAAATATTCTGTCTTGTATTATGTTTATCACCTGCCATAGATACTGTCATGTATTTATTTTGCCTAATGTGATCTGAAATTATCTAGTTAACACACTAGATTGTGGTGTGAATACAAATTGATGCATAATCCCGTGTTTAAAAGCTCTTGCTACAATGACTCAACATGAGATGCTGATTTTGTCTTTTAATTCTCATTTTTTAATCCTCATTTTTATCAGCAATATCAACATGTAAATATGTGGGAAACACTGATGTTTTAATGTTTTTAGCAGTTTATGGAAGTAAGTTCATGTATGTTGCAGTGTGTTTCTTTATGGACGGTAGAACAAACAGACACTTTCAAGTTATTATGCATGTTTAATGCATAGTGAGGTACTTTTACAATGATTTGTGTTACCTTTTTATCATAATAAATTCCTTTTTATTAAACCATTTTCTTGCTGTTCTTACTCAGTAAGCATTGTGGCTGACAAAGGCTTTACACAGACTCCTTGAACAAATAGTGAGTGTGAAAATAATTCAAACACTCAACCCCTCTTGATTTAAAGCCACTATGTGTAGAATAATGATTATAGAATATTTCAAAGCATTTTCAATGTCATTGTTTGTAGAAAAATGAAGTGCGTGTTTCTGTCTACCACAGTGGCTTTTATTGATAATACCACTGGGGGGCGCCAATGTCAGGGATTTTCAAATTCTGCACATAGTGTCTTTAAAGCTGCACTAAAGTATTTTTTTTTATATTAACAATGGATCAAATGACCATAGATAGTGTGAAAGGTGACAAATCCACAGATAATTATCAACCATACTATCAACTGTGCTGTTCCATTTAAGTCTATGCAGCTTTTTAGCTTATTGTTTTGGTTCTGAACCCACAAAGTCCACTCTCATCAACCCTGTTTTCCATAAAAAAGCTTGGATAAACCTACTATACAGTTCCTGCCCGGCACGAAACTGAAGAAAGACACAGTTAGCGACTAGCTGGTGAACACAGCGATGCATTTAGCAGCTAAAGAGCCAGATATTTTTCTCAGGAGTTGGTGAAGACCAAAACTGAGCTAAAAGGAGAGTGAATATTGGACTTGCATGTCTCAAAATAAATTCTAATGCAGCTCTGCATCTGCTAAATGTGTGAACAGGCAATTGTTTGCCAACATGTTTGCCATAAAAACTTGATAAGGTGATAGCTAATGTCATTGTTGTGTTCTCAGCTTGCTCCGCTGCCCACAGGTGGCCAAAAAAGCAATTAATGCAGCCTTAAAGCTACACTAATCAATATTTTTTACATTAGCAAAGGATCAAATTATGGTGCAATGTGAAAAATACAGCTTGTAGTGACAAATCACCTGACTCTGCAGTTCCCCTCTGCTCTGTGCAGCTGTTAAGCTTCTTTGAGCTAATTGTTTTTTATTTGAACCCGCAAATTCCGCTCTCATCAACCTTTTCCGGAAAAAAAAAGTTCTGATAAACCTACTGTACAGACAGACACAGTTAGCTAGTAGTAACTAGTTGGTGAACACAGTGGAGCATTTAGCAGCTAAAGAGCCAGATATTTTTCTCAGGAGTTGGTGGAGACCAAAACCGAGCTGAAAGGACAGTATATATTGGATTTGTCTTCGTCAAGTGACCAAAAACACAACTGTAAATGAACGCTAAAGTCGCTCCAAGTCTGCTGGATGCGTAAACTGGTTAACTGTTTCCTAACACGTCAACTAAAAGAACTTTATAAGGTGACAATATGTCAGATGTTGTGTTTACAGCTTGCTCCACTGTCCTCAAGTGACCAGAAAATCTTAATGAAGCTTTAAGGAAGTGTTGCACGTAAAAACTGAAGCTACATCCACAGTGACAACACACAGCACACTGACACACAGGAAGGTACCTACAGTTTGTATTTTACATCGATTGGGATGTTTTGTTTTTCTTATATATCCTCTTTGGTTTCCCTCATTGAATTTCACTACACAGACACTACATCACATGACAAAACATTTCACACAGAAACACATCGATGAACTTCTCTTCCCTCCTGGCTGAACTTCAAGCGGTGGTTTTGAACTGTTCGGTCTGGATCGAGTGTCTCCTCAGCAGCATCCTCCTGGTCAGCTCTTTGGGGTGCCCAGGAGGAGCAGAGGGAAGGAAACTTTTCTCAGAGAAACCACTTCCAGCACTGGAGCCGAGGTTATAAACATTAAGAATGGGGGTGTTGGTGGAGTTGAGGGTCAGGGGTGGCAGAGATCTAGGCCTGGCCTGGGAGTTGTGGTCCAACAAGAAGGCTCCAGACCCTCTGCGCTCAAACCCAGACAGCACTCTCCTGCTCAGGCCTGAGGTCGACACTGACTCCCTGGAACCCAGTGTGCTGGAGCAGCGTAAGGGGGCCAGCCTCCTGCCATCTGTTAGGTCTCTTGCTCTCTGCTGGGACTCCTCAGGGAGATTTTGGATGTCTACAGCTAGCTGGGGGTCAGAGCTGTAGATGTCCGCCCCAAGCTTGCGCCTCTGTATTATGCTTTGAAGGCTTGACGAGGCCATGCTGTGAAGTGGGGTGCCGAGGTTTTTGCCACCAGAAAGGGAGGAAGAGGAGGCGACTGAATCTGTTCCGAGGTTTACAGAATGGAGGTTAGGGTGGGAGGCAGAGTGGGATGATAGCAGACCTGGTAAGGATATCTTTTGTCCTACGTGTTTGACACATTCATTATTTCCGTCTCCTTCTACTCCTCTGTCTCTTGCAAATCTTTCTTCATAACATTTGAAGCTGTCAGTAGTTGAATTTGTGCTGTTGTCCCCATCCAGTTTGGGGATTCGGAGAGAGAGGTCCTCAGTTGGGTTGAGCTCTTTGCAATTTCCTGAAGACGAGACTGCATGAGGCTGCTGGGTCAGCAGAGACGCTGGGATCTTTAGCCAGGGCTCAGAGTTCAACCTCAGGAGGGGCTGCTGCAGTCCATACGGCGCCGCTTGGCCAAGCCTTTGAAATCGTGATGGGGAACATGGATGGGAGCTTACACCACAGGACTGGGCTTCTTTAAAGGAGAAGACAGGCTTTGGGGGACATAAGGAAGAAGAGGTGCACTGGGGGGACGTGATGAGCTGAATTTCAGAGGGAGATGCAGGAGCTGCTGATATAATTTTGTCCGTCTGATCAAGACTAAGGGGAGGCATGCTGAGGTACTGCTTGGCTTGCAATTTCCCACATGGGAATTTGTCAGTCGTTATGATGATCACCTCCTTCCCCTTGGCCTTGCATGTGTCGAGCAACAGCTTCAGCACCTTCCAGTCTCCAGCCATGACTGCGTAGACCAATGCTGATGTCCCGGACTGATCCTCCAGGCTAATGTCCGCTCCACTGGCCAGGAGCTGAGACACCACCTCAGGGCCGGCCTGCTCCCGGCAGGCGTGCATCAGCGCAGAGCGTCCTTCCTTGTCCTGGATGTTGGGGTCTGCTCCTTTCTCCAGAAGAAACTGGACCAGCTTGACCCGGCTGGCACTCTGGGCGTCAATATGCTGGGTCCTGCAGGCCACCATCAGGGGCGTCTGGCCTTGGCTGTCGCTTTCGTTAATGTAAGCACCTCCTTCCAGGAGCAGCCGTGTGAGTCGTAGGCGACGGAGGAAGACTGCTTTTAGCAAGGGGTTACCTGAATCCATAGCTACCCCAGGATTACAGCCTTCTCCCTCCATCCCTCTTGGTCCCAGCTGGAAGTTTTGGAGATGTAGTAGGACAGATTTCTGTGGAAAATAACGAAACACTTTTAGAGAATCATGCTGAAGTAGAACAGTTGCACACAATCAACTTTTGATTCAAATTTCTGAAACAGGCACACATGCATTCTCAGGTCAAACACGTTACACAACAGCAATCCCTCCTTTTTATTAATTCTCTTTTATCATTCCTCAGTTTGCTGTTGTATTCTAGTTGTCTTTGTTCCTTTTGTTTCGCATTTTCCGTTTCTTTCCCTTTGCCTCCCTTTCCCCCCATGTTTACCCACTGATATCCCAGGGTGGCTGGAAGGCGCATATATGTTTTGATGTTGTGGTAGAAGTTTTGGCTCAGCTCGTAGGTGGAGGGTGGCCATAGTCATTGTAATAATGAATTAACAACAACAACAAAAACTGTGATAACGATGACACTGATGATGATGCTAATAATAAAAACAGGACAAGTCAAATTATAACGAAAAGGCTGTGAACCCCTGAAGAAGAAGCTGTGGTATGTTAGAGACTGAAGTGTATGCTTTGTTGCTGAGGATGCTTGTTTGAGTCCAGTGCTGGCAACATACTAGTAAGCTTAGTATATTAGTTCGCTTAGACAGGCTGGCTAGCATTAAAGTCTTTGACAAGTTTATGGCATAGACTACACAGTCTATGCTTCATGGCCATGTGACGCCTGGTCACTGGCCAGCATGTGCCTGGTGATGTTGGCTAAGTCTCCATCATTTGATGGCATGGCTGCTTTGGGAGAAGCCTTTTGATAGCACAAGTATCATGTTGTTAGCCCAGCAGTGGTGTTAGTTAGCTCCGGAGGGCTGTGTTGAGTGTGTGGGTGCAGGTAAAGAGGGGGGTTGTTCCGGGACGCTGGAGCACATTGTTGAGCCTTCTCTGTGTTGTGGGCCCAACTAAATGAAACACCACTTATTGAGAGGGTGCCCACCTGATGACCCCGTAGACTTGCCTGTACTCTCACTCTCTCACTTACACTCAGCTTCATATTGAAACCATTTCTTTGTGTGTGTGTGTGTGTAAGACAGCTCAACGGACATGAGTCCTGTGTGGAAAGGAACCACAGGGGTTTCTAAATAGTGGCTATCTGTGACAGAAGTGGAACTAGAGAAACAGCGCAGCCTGATACCCACTACGGGGACCCGATGGTAGGTCAAAACATTATTTAACATTAGTACTGGGCTTCCAGAGGAATCTTCACCCAACTTTTGGCACATTTCATCTAGAGTATGGATAAATGTTAAGACCTCTAACTGGTTGGCCTCCTCCTAAAGGTCTGGGTGCAACCAAAGCTCTTTCACCGGTGGGTAGCCCCTAATCCCGACAGCCACTCCTACCAGAAGCCAGATCCCGTATGCCATTTATCATCTGTCCTTTTATTTATTTATTATACAGTATGTTTATAGTTATAGTTGGAAAATCTACATCTGCCTCATACACACACATGCACCACACCCATACTGCGCATGAATTTCTGCACTGTATCAACCCCATGTTGCACTTATCATCTTTTTAAGGCAAAGCTTGCCTCATTGTATGTGTGTTCTGTCACGTCTGTCTATGATGAATCACCTGTTATTTTGTCTTGCTAAAAGATGAATTGTGATTAAAGTGCTCTTTAAAAATGTCTGTGTTTTCAAAGTGATGCTCTATATGCCATTTTCTTTAGTGATAAATTCACTTGTATTTGAAACAAGTAGTTTTAGGTTTGGAAAAAACAGAACATATACAGTTCTCATCTTTTTTGCTTGCATATAGGATCCATTTAACACTCCCTTTTCATGCGCCCATCCTCCGCAGCACCAGCAGAGGCAGCCACTTTCTATCAGCCTTTGTACTGTTTGTCCTTGCTTCTCTCTATTAGACCAGATAAGGTGGCAGTTACCAATGTCTCAGACAGTAACATAACATTTTCCCGTATGAGTCACCGCCCATGAAACTGAAACACGGCAAGGATTTACATCTACAAAGCAGAGAAATCATTTTGTCCTGTTGCAACGGTATGCAAAGTAGCAACGGTCGCTTGGTGTGTGTTTGTATGTGGCCCATAAATGTCTCCTGTACCAATCATAATGGAGCTGTAATGACGATGAAAAGACACACTGTACAGCAGGAAGTGTCATAGGAAGAGTTATCTTCAAATCATGTCTGAAAAAATACGTTTTGGGAGGGTTTTCTGCTCGCTAGGTAGAAAAATACAGTATAACAATAAAATAATGACAATAATCAGTGTCAAGTTGATGCTAATGTCAATCAAACATTATATAAATGGACCAGATGAGCCGCACAACACCTTTGTCTGCAATATGTTATGTATCTACATGTTTGTTCACGTGTCTTTATGTATGTGTGTGGCTCTCATTCTGTGCCATGTAACTGAAATCACATGATGATCGGTGCCCTACATCAGTCAGCATGTATTTATAGCATGTGTTGCTGTTAGTAATGCTCCAGTTTCCACATAGTAATAAATCAATATTCTGCTTTATGTTTTTAACCAGCAACTGTACTCCAGCATTTGATTTCAAAGGGGAACAATGAGGTTAAAGAATAAGTCTGGTGATATTCTGTATTTTTTCTTTTTGTCGATAAATTCAGTGAAAAGATCAGAAGCAACACTGAATGTATCTACTAACAAGTACTGTGTGTATCAAAGCCTGATTTATTCCTCTATGAACACACACACTGTAGTTTATTTTGACTCAATCCCACACACACCGTCCTGCTGCCCAAAATACTCACTAGAGCACCAAATCATCCGCCGCTGAAAATAGTCCCCAACAAATGCACTATTTCCTCCTGTTTGTTTGATTGAAAACTACAGTGAGCAGCTGTTTTGGGAAATTACGGAGCCTTTTTAAAAAAAAAA
>NTHP01000361.1:46181-61054 GCA_003416845.1 Oplegnathus fasciatus | reverse complement strand
TGGTTGAAAGTTTCAAGTCTGTTTTACCTCTGACCACACCTGTAGCCACACCCAACAGTGATGTCACGGTGTCTGACACACCCAGGAGTACACCTCTACATCACTGAAGCAAAGTGAGTTAAAGTTAAACCACTAGAGGTCAGAAAAAACAAGATTTTCATGGGGTGTTAAAGTATTTTTAAGCCCTTTATAGACATAAATTAAGTTATATTTAAAGAGCTACACTATGCCAGCGATTTAGTATTGCACTTGTTGGAGAGAAATTACAAAAATAATGCTCAAAATGGATGCAGCAGAGGTAGAGATTTCCTGATTTTTAGTCCCCTGTATGTGACAAACTCCAAAAACACTGGCTACTACACTTCCCATTATGCAACTCAGTAGTGTCTTTAATTAGACCCTCCCTGTCTCGTAATTTAGTTGTCTGTTTTCTGAGACTTGACAAATCTCCCTCCGGAGCCACAGAAGACTTTATACATCTGTTTTCACAGGCTGTGCAGCACCTCACATGACGAGTAAACCAGTCTTCAAGTGTAAAATGTGGACTGCCCCTTTAATATTTGGTTGAAAATACTTTCCAGTCAGTAACTGGCAGCAGAGTCTTGGTATTTTGCCTCGAGATGTTTTATCAGCCATCTTCACTTCTTGATTGTGTCCAGATTAGATGCGCTGGCGTTCAGATAAGCAGACGACGACGATGTTTTCTGTCTTCTTCTGCTTCATCCTGCTGCTGCCGTCAGCAGTGACATCATCATCATCATCATCATCATCGCTGAGCTCTTCCCACTGGCAGCCACACATGTCCAAGACAAAACACCACCTGCATCGTGTTTAACAGATGAGGTGGAGGTGGTTTGCTTTCAATCATGCTGTTCCTTTTTTTGGTCGACACTTTAATTTTTCCATCAGTGCTGCACAGGTCAATCATTGAGTCATTAAAACACTTACAGAACTCCCCATGTTTTTTATTGTTACCAGAGGGTTGTATCTTGGTGAAGTCTCTGATGTTATGCGTTTCCAGTTAAATATCTCAACATTTACTTGATGGATTGGCACAAAACTTGGTGCAGACGTTCACGGTCCCCAGAGGATGAATCTGACTTTACAATGACTTTAGTGATCCTCTGATTTTTCCTCTAGCGCCACCATGAGGTTGGAATTTGTGGTTTTGAGCGAAACATCTTGACAACTCTTGGCTGGATTGGCATGAATTTTGATAAACACATTCATGTTCCCCTCAGGATGAACTGTATTAAGTTCAAGCGCCATCATAAGGTAAAAAATGTAATTTTGTCCAATACGTTGACGTGTATGACCAAATACCTGCAGAACTATAATGACATTCCCATCAGGTTGAGCTGTACTTTGTGTTAGTATGCTAACATGCTAAACTAAGATGGTAAACATTATACCTGCTAAACATCAGCATGTTAGTATCGTCAAGCCTACATCCTGAAGAGGACCGTTATAAAGGGGTTTTTCTTGGTATTGGTCTTTCCTCTGTGGTCTCCAGAGTCACCAGTGCATTCTCAGATCCTTAAGTAAAAATAGCAATACCACAAATACTGTATTACAAGTAAAAGTGCTGCATTCAAAACTGTCATTTTGTAAAAAATAATGTACTTATGTTTTATCATCAAAATTTACTTAAAGCAGCTCAGTGGAACTTTTCATGTTGTGTTGATTGTGGCGGTCCCTGTGGACAAAGGCGGTAGTGTTTCACCTAACGTTAAGTTAAGACTTCCTCTCTGGGAGGAGAGCGGGCGGCAGCTCCGGAGACGGACCTTCAGTTAGCGGCTGAAGCAACTCGAATTCAGCAAGAGCAAACCCCAGCGCCGTTTCGCCTGACTTCGCTGAAATACCCGACCCGGTGGCAGGCATGAAGAATAACTATTAGAAACTAATAGAAATAGCCAATTTTCTCACTGTTGGTCTTGTTGGCTTATGTAGGTCATATAGAGGGATCGGTATTAAATTGAGACTGCTTCATAACCAGTTAAAAACTCCATAGAGTGCTTTTAATTACAGCAGTTGAGTAAATGTACTCAGTTACATTCCACCACCGGTCCAATACATTGTGTTTGTGTTTCGTCCACAGCTGCGTCTGAAGTTCCACAAGCAGCAGGAGGAAATCCGAAGGCTGAGGGAGCTCCTGAACCAGAGGGACGTGCGCGTCAAACAGCTGGAGCTGGAGATTAAGAACATCAAAAACTCCCAGAGTTCACTTTAAGACTTGCCCGACCCATCGAATCACTTTCACCTCCTCGAGGAACACATGCATTACTGTACAAACCCCATTTTTCTCCTTAGGGTCCTGACTCAACTGTTATCCTTTAATGAGCCCCCCATACTCACTGCACAGGGGCGATTTAAACCTCAACGTTATGTTTTCTTTCAATCTGTCAATTCCACACGAGGTGCACATATTCTTTGTTCATGTACATACACTCAAACACTGAGTCTTACCCAGCTGTAACACGTTTTAAAACCCTTTTGCACCTGTTGAATTTTACCCCGGTTCTTTTGTACGCTTCACAGCTATGCAAGTTAAGTGTAATTTTTAGCTTTTTTTTATGCTCTTTGTAGCAGAGAGATAAAAGGATGTTTGTGCCTGTCTTGACCGAATGATGTGGTTGTCTGCGTGTTGTCTGAAAGTTGTTGCAGGGCAGGAGCAGACATCCTGTGTGATTGTAAGATAATGCTGAATTTATTTTCTATGCTTGGTGATTGTTTTTTTCCTCCCCCAATATTTAAACTACTGTAAGTGGAGACGGCTGTGGGGTTTAATGTATGCGTGCTTGAATGAGAATGATCTAAATGATATCATGATCTCAGCTGTGTTCTTTTGCGATCCATCGAGCTGCATTTGTTTTTATTTTTGAATGACTGGACAATTGGTGTAAAATCAACCCGTTTCACAGCAGCTACTGTGTAAGCCAATTCTTTAACATGATGCCATGTAGCAGTTTTGATCTTAATTTTTATATTTATTTTAAAATACAGTCAGAGAAAATACCATTTAATCAAGTACTTGAATTCGCGATTGTAATTCTGGAAAATACAGCACGCAAACTGTTTTAAAAAGCCTGCTTACTTTTTCCTGATGTGGAGTCACTGTGAAGAAACAATATAAAGCCATTGTAGAGCCGGAGTCCTGCACCACCTCTGGGTTAGCTTGTGTTCCACTAGCTTTCAGTTCTGAATGTATTTTCCTCAAGACAGTGTCTTTTATCGCCCTCTGTAAAAACCTGAAACACGACGCCGGGGTTTCTGCTCGTATTTTAGGCTGAAAGGTTTCTGCTACTGTAGTGGAGAGTAAAATCTGAGCAAATACCATCACTCTGGTGAGTGATGGTATGAGTTAGCATGGGAGATATGATGATATCTCTATTGTGAGATGATGGAAATGTGTCTATAGACAGAGATTTTGCCATCTATCTCTGCAGTATCTCGGCTGTATTAGGTCGAGATACTACGCTTCTTGATTTGTCAATTATTTAATTTACGGGATTATACAAAATCTGGTTTAATAACCATCTGGTTATGATTCACATTACATTCATTTAGCTGACGCTTTTATCCAAATTGACTCACAATAAGTGCATTCAGCTGTGTGGACACAACCCCAAAATTTCAAGAATCATGCAAGTACATCAAATATGCTGAACTGCTTCGAGTGCTACATTTAGAACAATAAGAGAAGAAGAAATAGAGAAAAATGGGCCATTTATTATGCAGTTTCTCAGTAAAGGTGTAACTGATTTACCAGTAAATTCATGATATATATTGATATTACAATTTAACCTGAGATAAAATTATTTTATTCATATTGCCCACTCCTGAGCTTGGCAGTACATTCCTTACCTTGAAAGCAGCAGTTGAAAATCTCCACTCGAGGTCACTTACTCGCCTGTTCTGGAGCTTTTAAACGGTCTTCATTAAGTAAGTGGACCTTGAGTAGAGGTCGTTTTTGTGAACTGCTGTTTCAAGAATGAAGCTCAGTTTTAAGCCAACAGGGAAGAGAAGTCCTGGGACAGATAAGTAGATATTAGTTTAGAACTACTGGAACAGAAGTGAACTCAACAGGGGCACAGGTCTTCATCTCTAAATATGAACATTTTACTTAAATGTGACTTAAACTCATTGATGTTTTGTTTTTAAATGCTTAGCTGTGATCTGTTAATGCAAAGACTTAAATAACTGTAAAATGTACACAAATTTCCACTGAGCAGTTGCTTAAGTCCATCCTAATGGCATATAGAATGGGTTTTCCCTCAGGGAACTTCTGAATGCTGTGCATAGTTTTTTGGTGCAGTCGGACCACTTTTTCATATTTGTTGCTTTCAGTCGTTTTTTGACCTGCATTTTTTTCAACAAACTAAATGAAAAAACATTCCCTTGTCTCTCATCTCCATGTTGAGAGGAACAATTCTCTGATGGGCATGTAAATATGCGTAGATGTCACAGAACTGCTTGCAGATATTAACCAGCCAGATACGACACAAATGACTGTGCATGTATGTAGTCAGAGGCACAAGCACCATAATGATATTCTAGATTTGGCTTACATTTCACGGCCACTTGTCAAAGATGTAACACATGGAAACTGCCACACCAACCCACACACATACAGACACACTGGCCTCAATACAATTGTGAACCTTTTGACCTCTGGCAGGACAGTTCTAGCACAGCTTCATCTCTGGCTGACTTTTGTCCAGAAGCAGCAACGCCTGGTCAGTGTAAACTCTAACCACCACTGCTGTTGGTGGGCAAGTCTCAACACGTTCCCACAATGTGCTGCTGTGTCTACAGTTGGCCAGTGGACTTGCTCAAGGGGTTAATTTGGCTGCAACGGTTTAAGGTCAAAGGTTGTACTTCCATTTAGCTTCTTTTCTGTCACATAGCCAATCCAACCACCTTAATCACATCCATGTTTCCCCTAGAATTTATCCAAAAAAATATTTTATTTGTATTTTTATACTATTTCTGCCTCTCAAAAGTATGGCTGGAAATGCAAATGAAAAAAAGGATTGTTTAAAGTGTCTGCCAAAAATTGTGCATTTAAAGAACAATCATACATCATCATACTGTGAAGCCCTGAAATGTTCAATATTGAATAAATTTAAAAAAAGACACATATTGTGTAAAATATATAAATGAAACAATAATTTCTTTAAGAAAATATTAATACTTAAAGTAACAATCTCGGAAATCTCTGTTTCATTCTCTTTGGTGATAAGCGGTAATTGCAGGTATGTTTTTGGACCTCATGGGATGAAATGGCCCCGTTCGTTGTTTTCAAATCTAATGACTAACGAACAGGAAATCTGGAATTCCACCTGGGGACTACACCAAAATAATGGTAGAGCAGATTTTATATTTATAAACGTTAACGGTTTGACCTACTAGTCCAAGAGAAAGACAGCCACATCTGTGTCTCCCCTCAGTCCCTTTTCTTCTTTCAATGCTCTCCAAGGCTACGCCGATGCTAACTCTGTTTTTTTCCTCGCTGGCGGTCGCTTTGCTTTTTTAACTTTTTGCCTTTTTTTGGGGTTTGTTGGTCATAGTAACCATTTACTTGCAATGCTAGCAGAGACCAAAAAAAACAGCACGCCATGGATGTATTATAGGAAATGAATACCGAACCCAAAGATGGCGCCTATGTAGTCCAATAAGAGTTGCTTGCCTGCTGTATATGCCAAAAAAGTTTCTAGCTTCCGGGTTTATTTCCGGCGTATGCGGCCCACTGAATATGTGCAGTAGTGTTAATCCCATCATGCTCTGGCCCAGCCAGCCTATGAGAACGAGCGAACCCATAGTGCGTAGCGTGCTCGTACACAGCAATGACTTTTCTAGGCTTTGGAAAAGTTTTACAAAGATTAAACCTCTATGGCTTAAATTAATACAATACAAAGAGTAATAATTGACCATGTTTATAGCTGGAGGTGTCCTGTCAACAGTTTTATAGACGTCTCTTTTACAATGGTGGTCTATGGGGTCTATGGCGTATCCAGGTCTTGTAATACAGCTATACTTCACACACAAGTGAGTTGAAGAGCGAGCATGAATGTATTATAAGACCTGGATACGGTGCCGCCGCCCAGCCTTGCTTCCAATTTTTTCCAGTGGCCACTCGCAGTATTGCAACGAAAAAACCCCTGCAGCCCAAAAAGCTTTTTCCCCGTAGACCACCATTGTAAAAGAGAAGTCTGTAAAACTGTTGACAGGACACCTCCAGCTATAAACATGGTCAATTATAACTCTTTGTATTGTACATTTTTAAGCCACAGAGGATTAATCTTTGTAAAACTTTTAACAAAGACCAGAAAAGTCACTTTTTTCTGAATGACGTCAGCGCTGTGTAAGAGCAGCGCGGCTGGGCCAGAGGCATGATGGGATTAACACTACTGCGCATATTCAGTGGGCCACTTACCCCAGAAGTAAACCCAGAAGCTAGAAACTTTTTTGGCATATGCACCAGGCGAGCAATTCTTACTGGACTGAATAGGCGCCATCTTGGGATCTGGTATCCAGTTCTTATAATACATCCATGCGAGCGAGTCTGTTGCATTAGCTCCGCCTACCCTCTCTGGTGGACCAACCACTGCTGGGTGATGGAAAACGCATCACTAACTGTCTGCCGCTTGTGATTTTTCCCAGGAATGTCGCCACAGACACACAGTTCGTAATACTGCAAATGCAAAGGCTTTCATCAGTGGGCCATAGGCTCAATCACCATTGTGTTACCTCATTTGGCGATAGATAGTGACTTAACAAATATTTATTTAAATGAGATTATTACTTTAACTCATAATTCTGAAATGTTATTTCATCATTCATTTTCATAATAACTGAATTTTATTAAGATATCATTTTTATTTTTATTTTTTCCAAAAGGCCCTTTTTCAAAACTCTGTTTTTATTTCATCGTGGCATTTTTCTTGTGAACACATATCCCCTGCCTCTTAAGCTAGCAAGCACAACAACTGCTGCCAGATTTAGCCAGTTAGCTCCTGTTGGCTACAACAATTATAAAGTTATTCTGAATCAACCATATAGAGGCTGCTGTTGTAAATAAGTACACAGACACAGGAACTAAACCTCTGTATCTTTTAAGCATATATAGTCTATGCTTTTAAGCCGTAGCTTAACAAGGCTGCTCATGCTACCAAGCTAGCTAGGCTGGCTTCTGAGCTATAATTGACCACAAGTGAGCACAACCCTGCCTAGCTAGTTAGCCAGCTTAGTAGGTAGCATGTGCCGCCTTGTTAAGCTAAATAAATAAAAGATTTTCTTTTCTGTGTCCGTGTACTGTGTTTGTTACAGCAGCAGCTTGATAGTTGATTCAGAATAACTTTGACATTGTTGTTACTGTAGCTAACAGGTGCTAACTGGCTAATTCTGGCTAATAATTTGAAATAAAAATCGACATGAAACACAAGTGTTATTGGGAAAATGCCATTATGAAATAAAAGACTTTTGAAAAAGGGCATTTTAAAATAAAAAGGAAATCTTATAAAACTCGTTGTGAATATAAGAAGGATGAAATCATTTTATAATACTGAGTTGAGTTAAATAATTCTTTAAATGAAGTCACAAATTATTGTTTCATTTTCATTTTCCACAATTTATTCATGTGATCACAATTATTTATTGAACTATACTGAACACTTTAGAGCTCCGTACACATACTGCTGAATTTTGTTGATCGATTCATTATAATACTGATAGCAACTTGCACATTATTAAAAGTATGTGGCAATTTTGAATTAAGTCAAAAACCACCTGATTTAAAATTGAAGATGTTTTTTAGGGCTGCAATTATCACAATTTCCCAGAGTCCAAGGTGAGATCTTATCTTGTCTCATTTTGTCCAACCAACAGTCCAAAATCCATATATTCAATTTACTAACATAGAAGACTAAGTAAACTACAGAAATTAATAATTTACAGGGTGGAACCAGTGACTTTTTGGAATTTTTGCTTACAATGACTTTAATCAATCAATCAATGTTGTTATTCCAGTCTATCAGCTTTTAGTTATCCTCTGCGATTAATATACTGTATGTGTGGTTATTCGTGTTCAAGGCCTTGTACACACACACAGGTGTTTCCGCATTACTCAGGCCGACAATCAAACACTCTTTACTTCCCCACATGGTCATAATTTAATCAGGCAACAAGTGAAAACACCTGTGTGGGTGGACCATGGGTGTGTAGGACCTTATTAAAGCACTTCAGTATAGTTAGAATGTATTGTTGATTCATGCTGTGGAATAATATGAGCTATTCAGTCTTGTTAAAAGGGCATTCCACCAATTTTACACATTAAGTGAGACTGTGTAACTTTGGCTGAATGGCAGCCACTCTGTGGACTAGGATGATGCTAAAGTTGTGAAACAGAAACTCGAGTAGAGAAGCTACTGGGGCTGGTTTCACGAAGATATTTTAGACTGGTCTGTAGTGTAAGGCCAGTCTTAATTTCTCTGCTCTGACATTAGTCTAATGACTGACGTATTTTAAGCCTACAATGTTAGCCACCCTACCCCCAGGCAAACTCAGAGCGAAGACGCATGTTTCCATGGTAACAATTAGTGACCCCAGTGGCACAAACCAGATGTACATAAGATGTAATGCTATCTTCAGCAGCATTTACGCAGTGTCTTCGAGCTTTTCCTGTGGTCCACCTGTTTTTCTTTCTTTGCATCTTGTACCATGTTTGTATGTCTTTTCTGAGTCATAGTAACTGTTTGTAACTGTTGAATTTTTCCACAAGGCAAATATTTTCTGTTGGAGTGAAGCGAGCAGAGTTTGGTCAGCCATGTTTTTTAGTTAGAAAAAGTGTTAATTTACCCAGAATCCATGAACCTGACAGCTTTGTGCAGTGGATGAATTTAGAGGTCTATTTGAAGTCTGACTATTGGTGAGATCTAAAACCTAGTCAGTGTATCTTTGTGAAACCGGCTTCTGTCATTTTATTGGTTATTATTTCAACTTTTCTTATATCTTATTCGTAAGAGGAAGAATATTATGTTTATTCTTTCAAAAGTTGGTTGTAATTGTCACGAGGAATACTTCTCAGCCTGTGATAAAAGTTGAATAATGTCATCTGTGGACGAAGGAAGGTGCTTTGATAATGTCATTTCTGTGGAATTTGAAAGACATGGGCGTTTACTAGTTAGGGAGGGTCTAACAAAAATATGCTGTTGGTTGCATTATGGGAAATGTAGGATGCAGCATTTTAGAGCTTGAGCCATACCAGGGACCAACAATCAGGATATTTTGACCGCTGCAGCATCAATTTTGACCATTCTATTTGTGAGTTTACCAGCTTCATTTAAGTGTAACACTAAATTGCTGGAGTACCCCTTTAAATTGATAAATGATCAAATTTGATTCAATATTTGTAGTTTTGGTGAAATGACACTATTTCGAAGCTACGGTATGACACTCTGACGATAACATAATGACTTCACTGCCAGCTAGATCAGCAAATACTTGTATACACTCATATCTTTTGACTTTTGTGGTGTACCACCTTGTGTAAATCAGTGGCTCACTTGTGCAAATAGAGTATAATTTCACTATACACGTCACACATTAGTGTGAATTATTAACAACGAGCGATCTGGAGTGGGAAAGGAATCTTTTTCTTGCTCCAAGTTATCTTGTGAATGAATCATCACAATGTTGTGGCTTAGTGATGATTTACTAAACTAAAAACTGTAGTAGTTCAACCCTGCAGATGATCATCATGCTGTTGCTCTGGCCAATACCAAGTCAGAAAAAAAAACTTCTCAACAAGCCAAATGAGAACAACAATATCAATCCATTCCAGAGACCTCTAGGTATTAAAGCATGCACACTCTGACAGCCTCCTCTGTTAAACTGGAGCAATAATGGAGCTGCAGAGTCAACTGTAGCATTCACTGTCTGAACATGATTTAATAAACCATTTCATTAAAGGGTTGTTGCTGGGTTCGTATGAGCCCCACTGTGCCTGGTCGAGATGCATTTTAATGCAATTATTGTGATGTCTTCAAATTGTCTGTTCAGTGTATTTAGTAAAAACTGAAAAAAAGATTTTATCCTGTTTTTTTTAAATATTGTTTCTAAAACGTGTAAAAAATATATATATTAATCACATACATATAATTAAATTTTTCTGGGAAATCCATTTGTCTCTTCTCTAATATAGCAGAATATCGTCCTACATAAAACAATAAATTAAAAAAAATTGCACAAACATTAATATTTGAGCAGAGTTTGCTATTTTTGTTATAATAACAGCAGTGCTGCTCGCAGGTCCTGTAGCTTCCTCAGTTAACTGTTGACTATTTCGAGTCTCTGAGGCTGCAACGTGTGGACGGCCAACGTTTTTCATCTGTACATGATTGCCTGGCTTGTGTTTAAAATTCAAAAATGGGCTCTAAAAGAAGCAGCAGCCTGGAGAAGATCAGCAGCCATAAACTCTTTTAAAAACAGATTATTATTCCTCAAAAACACAGTAATGCAGTTTAGTTGCTATTGCTGGGCGTGATGTTAAAAATAAAGGCGTTACAGTGCAGTGCTCTCTATCTTGGGGTAAGATTACTGTTTCTGTAAAGTGAAAAATGACAACATTTACAGAATGTATTATACACTACATGCCACTACAGCATTAACCTTACGTGGGAAAACTCTTAAAGGATAGATTCGCATATTTTCAAGTCTGTCTCAAAACAATACTCACATGCCCATATGTGCTTTCAAAGTAATTGGTCTCTTATCTTTTATTCTTGTAAAATCCTCAACAATTTAGCCTCTTCAGCCCTTTAAAAGTTATTCAAATGAAACAACCAGGAAAGATTTCACTACTAATAGGTCATATATGCAGCCTGTGATGAGGGGTCCCAAGTAGACATCGCTTTGTCCAAGGCTTACCAAGCCAAAAAGTGGTTGGGAAACACTGCTGTGCTCATTTTTCCTGTCCCTAATGTCCCTGAAGTGATCCCTTCCTACTTTGAGTCCAATTTAAGAAACCCCCAGTACTCATTCTGTGCAAAAATGCATTTAGCCAAAGCTAATATGAGACTTTGATTTAGCCAAATCATGAGGGAATCTTCCAAAGTCAGCCTTTTTGAAAAGATTCTCGCTTCATGTTACCAACAAAGAGAGTTTCATACTAAAAACGTTGGGAGATACACACTTGATTTAACTAACTCAGAATGCTGAGGCCTCATACAGAATGAGCTGCAGGTGAACTTTTACACAGAATGAAGACTGTGGATTTCAACCCCCCCTCCACATCTCTTACATTGGACTCACTAGAAAAGGGCCTCCTCATGGCAAGTATGGAGAGGAGTAATGGTTACAGCAAGTAATAATAGCTATTTGCACATACAAATTGGCATGTGAGTATCAAATCTGAGCCTCTCTTTTAAGACTAGACACAAAGCCTTTCCTGTTGACTGTTGTCTACAGTCACCATCAGGGCAGAGAACACCATGAGAGCAAAACAGCAGAGGTGGATGAGAAAAATTGACTGCATGGCCATCATTTCATCCGTTCACGTTCATTTTGGGACACCAGAAAAGCAAGGCAGGACGAGAGAAAAAGCACAAAATGTTAACATTTTATTTACAAAGTTGTTTTTTTGTCATACAGAAAGTAAAAATGTAGCTACAACCTTGATTTGTGCAACAGGCAGCCACACTAAAAATCATGGCTCGCTGGTTGCACAGCTGCTATAGCAATAATTTTATTGGGAAAAATAATAAAGACAAAAAATGAGAAATAATAAACCCAACAACAAAAAATAATTCATCCAACAAAATATTAAAAGCACAGACCCAAAACTAGATACCAGTCCCAAAGTCCTCACACGGGAATACATAAAGAGGGGTCGACAGTGAAATTGTGGAATGCTGAGTGCTGGGCTGCCTGAGAACCTCAGGGCCGTGGGGTGGGTGAGGTGGAGGGTGTTGGGTGGCTCTCAGTTCCATGGGGGGAGAAAAAAAAGGGGGTAGGANNGAGGGGGGGGGGCAGCTCCACTTGGCCCACCCATCCGGTACAGTCTTGCCCCATAAAAAGAGCTCAGAGCTGGGGGGGTAGACGTGGATTACAAAGGCGGTGCGAGTCGTAGGAGGGCAGACGTTCGGGTTTGTGGGGGAGGAAGGGTAACTCGGTAGGCTCTCGTTTTCAGTTTTGCTCTTAATCGTCGTCTTCATCGTCGTCGTCGTCGTCTTCATCCTCTGGGTCTCGCTTTCTCTTCTCGCCTTTGCCAGTTTCTGCTTCTGGGGGCAAAGAGGAAATCTGTGTCATGTGGTGTCAGGGCTGCCAAGACCACAAACATTCAATCTTAGTGAATATAAAAAGGGAATATTCCATCTGCAGGCACCAGCATTTTTACATATAATACAGTCACAGATGTGTTACAGATCTTAGGAATACCCAGGTGTCTTTACATTCCTTTAGTATTAAATATTACATTGAA
The DNA here is from genome assembly GCA_003416845.1 of Oplegnathus fasciatus. Classification (NCBI taxonomy): domain Eukaryota; kingdom Metazoa; phylum Chordata; class Actinopteri; order Centrarchiformes; family Oplegnathidae; genus Oplegnathus; species Oplegnathus fasciatus. Next base: position 48,576 of record NTHP01000361.1, on the reverse strand, counting down.
CTCAGCATTATCAAAGACATCCTCTGGTGGGAAATTAGGGAGTGTGGGCAGTGTTTAAGAATGGTCACTCTCATGTTTTGCTGCCCCTACATGTTATTATGTTACACGATGAGCAGCTCAAAATAAACAGTGTCAGATATGCATCTTGAGTAGTGAAATTTTTAGGAATTTAATCGGCCCTTCCCTCCTCAGACGTAGCTTATCAGTTTGTTTTCATCTCATGATTAATTAATGTCTTATTTTAGTTCCATAACAAAAAAAATGTGTAATCAGCCACTTAATAAGACTGTGAACTTTTTGGACTCTCCTGCACGGAGCTTCCTCTGTAAACAGAACCACCAGCAGGTGTCATATTATTCCTGATATCAAGTTTTTATGAGTCATTATGAAGTTCACCATGGCGCCCATATATGTACATGTACGCAACAGTTTATGTACACATTCCTTTCATTCAAAACTGCAGCTTCTGTACAAATAAGATTGCAAGTAGAAGTACAAGGCAGTACAGGCAATGTCCCACCTATCAAGACATGGGATTTGAATGCATTTTTGATGTGTGAAGAGGCGTGTTCAAACTAAGGAAATGATACATACCGTCGTCATCTTCATCCTCATCATCGTCTTCTTCATCCACTTCCCCATCCTGGCCGAAATCTTCCTCCTTGTTAAAAACAAACCCCCCCTAGTTAATAATAGAAACAATGCGTCTGAACTCCTTGCAAGAACATTTCCAGCCAAATAATCCCGTGGAGCTTTTTTCCCCCCGTTACCTCGTCTTCTCCGCTGACCTCATCATCGTCCTCTTCTCCTTCTACCTCCTCTTCGTCTTCCTCATCCTCCTCTTCCTCGTCAAAGTCCTCCTCCTCTCCGTCCTCGTCTTCCTCCTCCTCTCCCTCTGCGATGCGAAACAACAATCAGTCAAAGTGGAACCACAGTGAATTAAATTGCATTGCAGTGAAAGTCAAAGCAGCCATGGTGAGGTTAAACTGTTTTCTCATATTACTTAGCAGTATATTATTCTATGGGCAAACTGCATCCACAAGTAAATCTTTCCAGCTACTGTGGACTGAAGGAGATCATTACACCAGGAAGACCATAGCCAGAGATACTGGAAGAACTTCTGACCTTCATCTTCATCATCATCTACGCCGTCTCCGTCCACCTCTCCGTCGGAGTCAGAGGCTTCCCTGTCCTCCATGTCGTATCCATCCAGGTAGGTGAGCTGGGGCAGCAGCTTGAACACGCTCTCTCTGTAGTCATTCAGGTTTGTCACTTCACAGTTGAACAGGTCCAAACTCTTCAGGTTATCCAGCTTTTTCTGTTGGATCAAACGCAGCGAAGTACTGTGATGAGAAACTGCTGCATGTCACGTCTCGAGTTAAAGGTATTACATGACAATGTGTGTAGGTGATGTGTACTGTAAAAACAGGTAGATATTTCGCTATACCAGAAAAATATCATGCAGCATTTACACAGAGTTGGTTATCCCTCTAATATCGCTGGTTGTAAGCAGAACTACTACCAAGTGGCGATGCTGGATTTAGATCAATGTGATGAACTACCTTGATGTGTCAGATAATAAATTATCTGGATTAGACAAAAAGGACTTTTGTGTTTGGTTATTTTATCTACAAAGTTTAAGTTTCTCCACTAGATCACAAAATACACCGCAGTTTCTTGCACCCTTAACTAGAAGAATCCTGTATGCAGTTTGCTCAAAGGTTTCCGCTACATGTTTGTTCTTACATGTATCGCAAATTATTACTGGAAATGGATTAAATACATGTGCAATTGATAAGGAGGGTCTCTTCTGAAAGTTTTTCAGGGTCAGTTCCGGCGTATGGGATGGGAGTGTAACAACAGGCAGTTTGAATATTTATATCCAAATATACAGAAAGCAGTGCTGAAATTAGAAATGTACGTTATTTGTCTACTGTGGGTTGAGTAGTAATAGCTATTGAGCTGCAACCACATTTGTATCAATACAGCTGTGTGCATAACAAGATTTTGTATAAATATTCAAATTGCTTGGTCTATTTATAATACATTTTACATTACCACGAGATAGGACAACAACAAGCACAATGTCTGCACCAACCAACTTTATATACATTTTGAGGGCATGCAGATGGATTGTGTGTGGTGAGCGTTGCTTCTACCAAATCTGGAAATACATACCAACGGTTCCAATGTGCTGATATCTTTCAATTTGTTGCCACTCAGGTTTAGATGTGTGAGGTTGGGTAGTTTCTCTGCTAAAACATCAAGGCCGCCGCTGATTCTGTTGTCACTGAACTCCAGCTGAAAGATGGTAGAAGGAAATATTATCCCAGCTGACACGTGGCACAATTCAGCTTTTACACGGAGGTATGAAGGTGAAACACCTTTTTTTTTT
>NTHP01000361.1:4488-37016 GCA_003416845.1 Oplegnathus fasciatus | reverse complement strand
AATCCCTGAAAAAGCTGCAAATCTGATTAATTTTCTGTTACTAATAAGTTAATTGATTTGTCGTTTCAGCAGTAAAATAAATATGTATACTGTGTGTATCAGGGCTGCAACTAATGATTATTTTCATTATCAATTAATCTGTCGATCATTTTCTCGATTAATCGATCAGTTGTTTGGTCCATAAAATGTCAGAAAATGGTAAAAAAATGCTGATCACTGTTTCTCAAAGCCCAAGGTGACGTCCTCAAATGTCTTGTTTTGTCCACAACCCAAAGGTATTCAGTTCACTGTCATAGAGGACTAAAGAAACCAGAAAATATTCACATTTGAGAAGCCGAAATCAGAGAATTTGGACACTTTTTCTTAAAAAATGACTCAAAACGATTAATCGATTATCAAAATAGTTGGCGATTAATTTAATAGTTGACAATTAATGGATTGGTTGTTGCAGCTCTAGTGTGTATATTATTTATATATACATAGTTCAATAAAATAAAAGTAGGAAAAAAACCCCACATGTAGAATAAAATACAGATGATGCTGGAACACATGGATGAAAGCTGCAGAGTTCTTGTTAATATGTTGTAAATTACAAGCAGTGTGTGCCACTATGTTACAAATGTTATAAATGGACACAGTATTTGATCAACTGTGTGACATTCCAGGAAACATCCAGACAGTCCCGATCGGTCACATCAGCTCCTGTTTCTCTGTGAAGAATGGGACGCCCAGACAGCCCACCATTTGTGGCCCCTCAAGGGCAGAACTGCGCATCCAGCAGAGTGTCTTCAATAACCCCGAGCATGCTCTGGTGGGCCTGGAGCACTATTCCCATGTCTGGTGGGTCACATGCAGCTGCATATTTATACTTAATCTCTGGATATCTGTCACAGTCCATGCCATGCTTTGGGGTTGCTATTAGCAAAAGTGTTATTGCTGTTTTCTGAGCTATATTTTTAATTCCACTGACTGCCTGTATTTTGAGGTGTGCCTACAAACTTTATTTAATTTGTGTCATGTCAACAGTCTACACAAAACCTCTTCAAAGTTTGTAATTCAATTGCACTGAAGCATAACTGTTTATTTCATGTCATCTGTGTGTTTTCCCCATTTGGTCTCTGCAGGATCATCTTTCTCTTTCACAAAAATGGGCACCTGAGCTACAAAGCCAAAGTGAAGCCTCCGAGACTCAACGGTCAGAGAGTTGGTGTGTACTCAACACGCAGTCCGCACCGACCAAATGCCTTGGGCCTAACTCTAGCTAAACTTGATAAAATTGTAGGTGAGTGTCTTTAACAGAGTGTGTTTTAAATGGCTAATTGTGTGTTTGTGAGATTTAGCCGGATATAGTAATATAATAGTAGACTACACTAACGTGTATAAAATATTCTTTTTTTTAATGAAATATACTAGAAGTCTAAATGTTCAGCTGTCACATTTAACCTTAGTCACAGAAACAAGTAATTGACTCAGCTTGATACAAACAAATGCATTCCTACATTTATCTTCTAGGTGATACAATACATCTGTCAGACATTGACATGATTGATGGCACCCCGGTCCTGGACATTAAACCCTACATCCCAGAGTATGACTCCCCCCACACCAGGATGGGCATGGACTCAAACACAGACCAACCACAGGCAGCTACTGTGTCACTAGATGAGACAACAGATATACTAAACCTCCATAAGGACTCGGAAACAGATGCTCAGTCGCACCTAAAAAGACAAAGAACTGATGAGGATGACTCTGGGAGTCTCCTCTCAGGAGATATTCCAGCCACAGATTCATCCAGAGTCAGTGCTCAGTTTTCCCTCCACAATGTGCTGGAGGAGGTCAAGGCTTATGTGACCCAAGGTGAGCTTTGCCAGTTGAGTTGTGAGAGCGAGGATCAAGTTTCAGATTCTCCCAAAACCAAGCCAACGGAGTCCACCGTGGACCACCCTTGCTATGGAGAGGAGGCCTACAGTACCATTGCTGGCTGGATCAGAGAGCCTCCTGTTGGCAGTCTGGAGGTGCGCTTCACCCCTCATGCTGAGAGGGAGTTGGCAGAATTCCTCCCCACACACCTGTCAGGTAAGCCCAACTTACAGTATGCATTATAGTATAATCAAGCCTGTTGTCACCCAGAGAAAAGGGTGATGTTCTCCACAAGAGGGTGCTGTTGTGGAAGAGATGAATATGAAAACAGTCATTCATAGCATAACAGAGTTCTGCCACTGAAAAACAAACTTGAATGTCACACAGGACCCTCTGAGGGTGACAGACCCAGGTTCAAGTTTCTGCGCAGTCCAGAGGAAGCTGCTGCTGCCATCAGAGGGGTGCTGTCAGCAGACCCACGGTCAGTCTACAGGAGGACACGCTGCAGGGACAGACTCTTCTTCTTTACCCTGGACACCGCTGACATCACCTGCTGGTTTGGACGAGGCTTTGCTGAGGTACTGCAGGTCCGACCTGTTGAGCAGCATGTTGCCTTGATGTGAGAAACCCTTTCAGTGAAAGCTTCGGAGCTGGAGAGACTTTCATGTGTGTCGAGAAACAAAAACAGAGCCTGTGAAATGTTCCTCACCTCGACTTTTCCAGGTAATTTCTCTACTGACAAACGTGTGTTTCAGTGTTGAGATCGATCACGTCTTTCAATCAATTTCTGAAAATCAGACCTATGAAAGATGAGGTACATTAAATTTTGTATAAGTAGATGAAATAAAATATTCTTGAAACAGAAATGCTTTTTTGGGTCCTTTTTTGTCCTTTTTTTCTGCTCTATTGCTGACAGGAAGCTATGATGGTGCAAAAATGTTAGATAATGAAAATGTACTTCATTTCCATCTCTTGGTCCAGTACAAATTACCTAAAAATAAGGTGTTGTCAATTAGAAATATTATGCTCAACAGCTATGTTTAAAAGTTTCTGTTATGTATCATTTCCAATTTCACATCTTTCTCTTAATTTGGAGGAAGTAACTGGGCCTCTGTCCGTAGTGAAACATAAACTGAATAGTCATGCATGAGTTGACCTTCTTGTTGTTTCTTGTAATTTATTATTACTGTTAAAACTTCCTACACCAACAGGGACAGTAAATCACTCTCCAGCTACAGCTTTACAGTAGTTGGGACGGGTGGCATTGAGAGGGGTGGCAAAAGGACAAAGGAAACATTTATAATTAAGCTGTTGTTAGATGGATTTATATCTTCAAAACCAGTCTTGAAATTACACCTAAAGAAATAAATTTATCTCACTCCAATCAGGTGTTTACCTTTAACTGAATCAGGCTTACTGTACTGTTTTTTTGATTAAATTAAGTGTAACAATGACAAAAACATCGTGGAAACACAAATATGTATCTAAAAACTGAGAGAAAAGGGTTTTTAATGTACAACAGGAGAGTTTAGAGTAATTATTTTATTTAAAAAAAATAAATAAATAAATAATAATATTATTTAAATCACAGTATGGCCAAGTGCAATATCCAAATTGCAGGAGCTTCAATTTTTTGATAAAAGTAAAATGTGTCACAACATACCATTATAAATGAAGCATTGTGGTGTTCACAGAGATGCCTCAGCCTACAAATCATATTCTCCAGATGTAAGGGAACATGCTTGTTTTGTACAGAACCCAGCAAAAATCACATCATCATCATTTTTATATATTTTTTTTTAAAGTGAAAATGAAATTAAAAAATTCCCCCAAAAAATTGCAACATGATTTTTTTTTTGCATATCGTTCAGCCCTAGTAATGAGGCAACCTAAATGAACAGGTGAAGCAAAAGAGTGGGCTATTTTGACTTGTTGAAAAGGAAGGCTCTGACTTAAGGGGTTAAATGTCAAAAAGTCAAAAGTAGGTGACACAGTGACTAATATTAGACACAAACTGGACGTATGAGGCATTGGGAAGGAATGGGAGGTGTTATTTTTATGTTCAGATAAAAAAATAAAATATAAAAAATATCAAACATAAGACGGCATGTTATATCTATATAACGCTGAGTGTAGATACCTACAAGGCAACATATGAGAAAGTTGTAGATTTTAATATTGGCAACAAAACGCCCTAGAGTAGTGCCATTAACCTCCTGTTGGGGGCAGCAGTCTGTGGTAGCCGGCGGTACGTCCGCCCATTGTGTCACACAACCACCGAAGAAGAGAAATGGCCCAATAGGAGAGCTGACATTTGTGTTTTGAATGAAACGCGGTTGATGGCAGCTCAACGCAACGTTTGTTTACCCTTTTCTCGTCACTTTTACAACGTTGGTTAAAGTTGGCTGTCAAAAGTTGGAAGGTAATGTGCTGTTATGTGATTTCACAGACTGCCTTACGTAATCCGTAGTTTGGTTAGTTACAAATATTTTAGCTGCCGCTGTGAGGTGTTTTTAAACTAACTTGAGTTAACGTAACATACGTTAGCTAACGACTTCGGTAACGCTTTCCTAAACTAGCTAGGAGTTTGCAAGCCTACGCCTTTGCTAACATTATTCTTAGCAACACATTGTGTGATAATTTAGTGCTACTTCAAGTTCCAAGTTAGGTTTGGTTAGTTATTAGCGCTTATGAATGCGCTAATAAGCCCACTTCTAGCCAACTGCCTGTACTTGATACGTAACGTAATGTCAGTAGCTTCTTAGCTAGCCAGTTAACGTGATTTGTCTCTAGAAACTGGCTTAACGTTCGTGTCCACAAAGCAGTTTAATCAACTATTTTTTAAAAACATGTTAATAGGGAATGGTTTGTCTTTATGTGCAGTTCTTCAAGAAGTTTCCCTGCACGCCAGAATAATGTCCTCCAGGCAGTCAGGCTCCAGTGGGGAAGGCTTGGTAAGACTTTTGTGCTCTGTTGTACACAATATACTGTATGTTGTTAAATTATGACTGAACAAGCTAGTAATGTTAAATTCTAATATACTTGTGTTGATGTTAGCCTCCAAGCAGATGTGGAGAGCGTACCCCTCTGAGAAGTCTGGGAAATGAAATGCTGCTTCAGTCAACTCCATCATCGAGGTTCAGATCAAAATCACTGCTCAGTGCTGATGTTGTGAAACCGATAAAAGTGGGTTTGTACTAATATTTGGAAATACTTCTATTCCTTTCAATGTCTTTATGACTTTTTCTTACCCTCAATTCATTCCCATCAACAGGGTGATGTTCCTCTCTGTGATCCAGAGCCCCAATTGCAGTCTCCTTCTTCCACCAAAGTGATACAAATCAATGCTTCCACTATTGATTTGACAACTACTGAGACAGCTTGTGGACTTGGAGATGTAACATTTAAATCCTTCATCTGTCCTGGTGGGGAGGTTGAGATTACAGGCTCGTCAGTGTGTGCAGAAGAGAGTATTATTTTACCCAAAGATCAGGCTATGAAAAACACTCATGAAACAGAAGATACGGTCATCTCTGACAGTATAATAGTTCAGTCATGCAGTGACCACATGGAGCACCCCTATTACAATCCTGAGATGAAAGATGCGTCCTTGGTTGACGCAGCATGTCTCACTACACCAGCCTCTGGAGACTTGGATGATAAACCCAACACACAAGATGTCACTTGGAAATCCTTTCTCTGTGATGGCGGTGAGGTGGAAGTTTCTGAAGGCACCAGACTACAAGATGAAACCATTCCTCTGCCCAAGGGGCAGCTTTGTGAACCTTTACAAGACAACGGTGTAAATTTAACAAATCTTTCAGACTGTAGCCAACTATGTCAAGCAGAACATGCAGATCATCTCTACTGTAGCGAAAATAGTGTTCACGTCATCACCACCTTCTCTGAAATCTCAAGTGGGTCTGAAAAGGCTGCTAATGGACCGAGTGATGTAACCTTCAAATCATTTAACTGCACTGGAGGTGAGATTGAAATTTCAGATGACACCAAACTTACAGATGAGGCTGTTCCTCTGCCGGCTGACCCAACTGCGACCTGCAGTGAGTCATACAGTTATGGTATAGATCCAAGCATGCTGGCTAGTGAAGATGTGCAAAACGGTGATTCTCATTTAGATCACCCATACTGTAATATTGAAAATGATCCATTAACCCCAAGTGGCAACCTCCCCATTACCCGGGAAGCATTACCATTCAGCCTTGATGCTGTGGATGAAGTTCAACAGAGTAGCTTGGTGGTACCTGATAGTCAGCCTGGAAGACAAGACGGGATTACATGTGGCTCTTTCATCAGTGCCAGAAGTGAGATTGAAGAATCAGATGGCACTCGATCGTCTCAGAAGACTTCCCCTCTGCCTGACGACCAGGCTGTGATCTGCCAGCCCCTGGATGACAACAGCGTACCTAGTGTACCTTCTGTTTCACAGGAACAACCTAACAGCCACATGGAAAATTATGAAGTTGTGGTAGATACTGACCCACCAGCTCTCGGTACATCACTGACTGACTTGTCTTTAAAGACATTGGATAATAAATCTGTTAACAGTCAAATGCAAGAAACATCAAAAAAGGACTCAACACATCCTGAGGACAGTGCATCGCCTTCAGTGCTTCATAGAACTGCGTCCTCTCACTGCGTCCATCTTGCAGCTTCGACAGAGACTCCCGTGGAAGTGCAGCTGGAACATGTCTCTCAGGTGCACTTCAGCAGCGGACCCCATGAATCCAGCGAGGCAAAAGACAGCGCTCTCGTTTCATCTGGGAATGGACCCGTTGTTTGTAACTCTGCAGAAAAACCTCCTGCAGAAAACCTCCCTGATGTTTTGAAGGTGCTGTCAGAGTGTCCCTCAGTCGCGTCAGCTTTGCAGTTTGGAATCCTCAGTCCTGTTGTTCGCAGAGCCTCTCTTTTTATTTTAAAGGCTCAGAAGGATCCTGCTGTGGACCAGTTTTTGGCTGACGATTCTGTTCTCGAGGATGAAAAGAGCTTGGTGGCTCCTGTTAATGTTGACCCCGCCAGGTTATGGGCAGAGCATTTGGAGAGCCCCATGCCACGTCCTCTGTTCAACTCTACAGCACTTGGTTGCAGGCCCCAGCCAGGCCCACTCACTGAACCAGTTGAGGATGTGAGTGTGAAGCCTTGTGCAGTGCCTCAGTCTGAAGTGCAGAAGCAGGTTCTGGATATCCCTTTGATTCCAGATGGTCCCCTTCAGCAGCAGCTTCGGCAGATGGCAGAGTTCCTCTTCTTAGCATCGGGAAAGATGGGTCCTGCTGCTGTCTCTGCTCCCGCTCTGCCTCCTGCTGCCGTCACGGTCCCACCGGCGGGAGCTACTCCTGCAGAATCCCACAGTGTCTGTGTGGGCACCACTCCTATGAAATGCGTAGACCACAGCGTCAATACATCTGGCCAGTTTGAGAGAAAGAGGGATTTCTCTGTGGTTGATTCCTGCACTCTGACTGACCCTCTCCTCTGGAAGTAAGTGTTGCGTCTTGATTAGCTATGTAATAACACTTATGTTTCGTGATCTCAGCTAATTGAGCTTTCTGTTTTCTCTGCCTGCCTGCCTCTCACTGTTTCCTTCTGTTGACGTGCTCTCAGTGTACCTCCAGGCAGCCTAGAGTGTCTCCCCAGGCACGAGCTGGAGCAGAGGTTAAGGTCTAGCATGATCATGGTGGAAGCTCTGGTCCAGCAGTTGGCTGCGGCCAGGACACATGGATGTCCTTCTGCAGGCCCTGCACCTTCAGACCTCAGGGAGAAACTAGTGCAGACAGACCACACTGAACTCAGTCAGGTAAGGACACATTTCACACATCTTTTAAGGGGCTCAAACAGCGGGAGACGTTAAGCATTTACAGTTTGTACTGTTGTAGATTTAATTCTTTCACTATGATGATGTCTTAACTTAGGCTACAATTTCAGTTTTAATATATTATTATTTGTTTTGTATTTAATATAGACCACAATGCACAGAGACCTATATTTGGAGGCTCTGAACAGGATTGGTGAGTTGGAGCTGGACGGAAGTTCCCTGGAGAACCTCATCCAGTGTATGCAGGACATGAGGGTCACCATGGTGAGACACAAACAATGACACAACACATGTTTATGTTTATAGATGAAAGGCTTTGGCATGCGACTGTACATAAATTGTGTGAAATTAAGTTTTTCACATTATTGTATGTGGAAAAAAAATACATTGACACACCTGATGTTATATAATAACATTAAAGTGTGTATTTGTCCCGACAGACTTCTTTGAGTTGTGACACGGATGCTGCTCTCTCCAACATGAAGCAAATAGGAGATGTTGTCAGGGAGGACCATCAAAGCCTTGTTTCACATGTATGTACACATCTTTGGCATCTTTACCATCTGATATCAGTCAATTCAATTCAATTAGTTGATGTGTATTTTTCTCTGTTTAGTACGGTCAAATGAAGTCTCTGTTTGAGAAAACAAAGGAGACGCAGGCACTAATGATGCAGAAGGTCAAAGATGCTCTTTACCAAAGAGATGACATGAGAATACAGATGGAGGAGGCCTTCACAGCCAAGGAGGCGGTAAGCACAGTGACAAATCAATTAATTGTTAATATGACCTTTTGTAGTTCAATGTATGTTTTGTTTCTAGTTCCATGACTATTCCAATGCTTATTCAAGCGGCTCTACCGCAGGTTGCAACTCAAAATAATTTTGTGTTTATTTTGTATTGATGAAGCCAATTTTTTTTAAAAACTAGAGCAAGCTTTGTCATGCTTTTTGTTGTGAGAAGATAAAATAATATTTATATTGGTTTAGGAGCAAACTGAGGCATTTAAACAAATATAATGAAATGACAAGTAAATCACGCCTCTTAATGCTTAATATTTTATTAAGCAGGAGTAGTAGTTTTCCATCTCTGGTGGACGTGAAAACAAGTACAGAAATGATTATGGAGAATATTCAAAAAAAGTACATTTTAGACGCGTATTGCCAGTGATATGCTTTTTGCTTTTCGTAGCTTTCTTCATTCCAGCAGCATTAAGTGTGTGTCTGGTTGTCTATTTCCAGACCTTCAGTGCGATGGAACAGCTGAGGACACACTGTGCCACAGAAATCTCAGAGCTGGAGACTAATGTGGGGTCACAGCAAGAACTGTTAGCTGCCCTAGACCAGACTTACCCAGAACAGGTACAGAAAACAGGCAAAAACAAACAGCTCTATTTTAATCTATCAGAATGTGTTAAATTTGTCTCTCTCTCTCTCTACTAATACAGGTTGCATTGAACCAGGCCTACACTGAAATGCTGAATTCTGCTACTGAAGTTTTGTCCGCGACCATGGAGGAACAATCCAGTTTGATGAAAGAAGTATGTTCAATATATCTTTTTGGAAGAGACTCAAATAAGCACTGGAACAACAACTGCAAGCTGCAAAAGATAAGATGAGCAGAAAGGACCAGAATCTGATGTGACAAACTGCTAACAACAGCATCAATAGTGTTTTGTTTGAAACCATTTTTAAAAATTGTAGTTTGATCTCTGTGACAGTTGCTCACAATTTAAACTCAACACAACGGGTACCTTCTTATGATTTTACTCCCTTATGTGGTGTTTGAATGGTGACAGCATTTATAACTTTGTTTTAAATGCAATACTGCTCATTACACTGATGCTTTTGCGTGGTCATCTTTTCACAGCTCTGCACAGTCAGAGGCCTTTTGCAGAAAACTGCTCCCATTCTTCTGAAGCTGAACGAGAAGGCGGCTGCTGCTTTGAGAGAGAGGGACGAGCACATCTCGGCAAGAGACCAAGCTGTTGAAGAGAGAGAGCAGGTCCGATGCCTACGATTTAATTGGGACGCTGATTCCCCTGCAACTGTTTTCTACTTGTCTTATAAGAATGGTGATGGCTGCAAATCATGATGATGATTATTATTTTAAATTTAAATGAACTTGTACTCAACAGATTGAAGAAGAATGGAGCCAAGCTAACTTGAATCTCCAAACTGCCAGAGACCAGATTGGTGATTTAAATCTGCAGGTGACAATTCTGACCTCAGGTAAAAAAAACAAAACAAAACAACTGATGTAATATGTGTAACTTGCTTTGGTCATTTTATTCATTCTCTTTTCAAACAGTTGTATAAACAGTCAATATGGTTTTCTTTATAAGCCCATAAAATGTCTAATATTTATTTCTTTTCATTAAATGTCAGAGATGGGTGTTCTGCGCCAGAAGCTAACAGAAAGAGAAGAAGAGAGGGGTCAGCTGGAGAGGAAGGTGACGGAGCTGTCTGCCACCGTTTCTTCCACTTTGGCCTCCTACACCTTCCTGGAGCAGGCCCTCGCTGCTGAGACTACAAAGTATAACCCCCCCGCAACATATGTCGATGGCATACATGTGCTTAGGAGTATAAAAGGAAACAAATACAGCACGCAGGTGCTAAAAACTGTTTTCGTTTCAGGTTGCAGCAGTCATGGAAGGACATCCAGCTAGCCAAGGACAGAGCAAATGAGTAAGTGGTGACAAGGATTTTGTCTCACCAGTGATGAAACAGTAACTTCAGAAGACATTTCAGATTGAAATGGGTTAATATGGAATTTTGAGAAAAAAAATCACAATGAAGAGTTTGAACCACTTGAATCATGACAGAAGAAAGGGACTTATAGGCAACTTTCTTCTCTGAGAGCAAAACAAACTCCCTTCCACACATCTACAAATGCTACCTAAAATACTGCAACTAATGCCCACCGCCTGTGTCTTTTTGTCTGTGCAGGTTGGAGACGTCACTGTGTCAGTCGGAGCAACGTGAGTGTGAGTTAAGTCAGGCTCTGGCTCGAAGTGAGGAGCAGCTCAGTCAGCTGCAGGCCCTCTCACAATCCCAGAACACGCAGATCCAGCAGCTGCAGGATGTTTGCACACAACTCAGTGGTGTCCGGGAGATGAACGAGGTTAGCTTTCAGATTGCCTTCCAGTTGCAGTACTTTTTTAGATTCTTGACTTGGAATAATTCTGTGATTTACACCCTCTTTCCTATATTGTCTTTGCAAAGACTGACCTGGCTCATTTTTCCATAACATAATTTATTTGTTTCTTTACCCAGTCTCCTTGAAGTCTGGCTCTCACTCCATGTACACGTAATACACTTGTGCTACAAGCCAACAAGAAGCAGAGTTTCTTTGCCCACACAATTGAGTTCAAGCTTTTGTTGCAAGCATTTTAGAAAGATTTTGAATCAACTTTTCTGTCTTGAATTGTAATCATTTTTTGCCCTAAAAAGAGCAAATTTGCTGCAGTGGAGCTGTGTAAGCTGCCCTGATGACAGGGTGTAAAATGTCCATGTAAGACTTGTTCATACAGTAATGTGCTGTCATCAGGGGAATAGTCTGTGATTTATATTTTGGGGTGGATCTCTGGTTTAATATCCTGGTGTGTGTGTGTGTGTGTGTGTGTGTGTGTGTCAGTTCTTGCAGATGGAGAATGAGTTGGCGAGGGAGCAGATGGCTGAAAGTGAGTCTATGCTGAGGGCCAACCTGCAGGGACTGCGGGAGAGGAACATCCAGTGTGAGGACCTAAAAGGAGAACTTGGTCAACTTCAGTAAGTTTAAATTAACAACACCCATGTGAAATATCTTTCCATGTAATTTATAATTAAAGCTGAAAACTGATTAATGTGCTGTTATTATATCCATATTCTAGTGAGAAATTAGATTTAGCATGTTGCATCTGTCGCCGTGACAACACCACTGCTGTTTGACTTTATTACTCCAGCATTTTGTCATCATCCACTGTTTTGGGTTATGTCAGAAACTTGTTTTTACTTTTGCTTTGCCTGCCAGGTTCTCTGCACTGTGATATACTTTATATATTGTGGTTGATGCCTTTATCATATCTGTTTAACAGAACAACAGAACCAGTTTTTCATTTTATGTGAATAAAGGTAGCAGTAAATATGAAGCAAAAGGAAATAAGTCATATCTCTGCAGTGGCTTTATGATATATTTGATCAAGATGAAAATTTCTCGATGGGCTTTCAGTTTACTTGAGTGCTATATTTAAACTTAAACAAATCTGCTCCTTGTCTTACTACAAATTGTTTTAAAGGTGTTTTTGTCTGTGTACTAAATAATAACTTGTCTCTCTGTATGTGTGATGCAGGCTTGAGAACAGGAGTTTGCAGGAGGAGCTGGAAACCACAAGGTCCAGAGCCACTGCAACCCAGCTGGAGCTTGGAGAGAAACTGGCACAGGCAGTCACTGAAATTACTTTGCTGCATCACACACTGCGAGGACTGACCAATGAACTACATGCAGCTCTCAATGACCAGGTAACACATGAGAGAGAGAAAGAGAGAGAGAGAGAGAGAGAGAGAGAGGCTTCAATTCTCTATATGTGCAGTGTCAAACTTCATGGTTAACATGTTAAAAAAAATCATTTCGTGAAAGCAAGTAATACTGAAATGAACCCTAAGTAAGTGGACTGCAGCACTGAGGAGAAAAACATATCTTTTCATGAAGGATTTCATGTCTTACTTTTCAGAAACCAGAACCACCAAAGGACAAAGAGCCTCAATCAGTCCACAGCGTGGACCGTCGTCACCCCTCCAGCTCCTTTGTCGACAGCATCATGGTTGCATTAACGACCGAGAAGGAGGAAGACATCAAAACAGAGACACCTCCTGGACCAGGTACAGTAGCTCACCCCGCATGTGTGTTGAAGTGATACTTTTTCAAAAATGTAATATCTATTAGGCTGTTAAGTGCTGATTGAAAGGCTGACTCGGTTCTTTCAAGAGATGAGAAACTTATAAAAGCACCCAATCACTTTGCTCCAGTTTAGCAACTTTCAGACCGACAGCGATGCTGGTTAAACTCGTGCTGGTGGTTGGTCTGAATGGGTCAAGGTGCATCATCCGACCTCGCTTCATGATGCTCCTCCCAACCTGGGTCAAACTCGGGTGGCATACTTGCACTGCTTTGGTGAACATCTGTTCCTATTGGGGAGAGCTGACATAAGAATTTAATGCAATATGGTGCAGTGTAATTGTATTATTTAACAGGTGCAAACAAGTGTCTCTGAACACCCGGAGATTCACCTGTGACATCTGTTTGATTTGAATGGCTCAGACATGGGTTGAATGTGTGTTCAGCAGGCCGATGTCATAGAGAGTCCATTTCCCAAAAATAACTCTATATTCCTCCTTTAAATAGTAAGAGGTGACAATGACATGTGTTCTCATGCTGTAATAATAATTGCATTTTCTTCAGTACTCTGTCATTCTTCTTCTTTCTACATTATTTGCTGTTGCAATTATCACATTTTCCCCATGGAGAGTAAACACAATTTTCAGCCTTTTCTGGAAAATGCACGGCTAAAATTACCCGCTGTATTTTAAATGAACACGTCTCGGGGTCATTTTGAAGCACTTACTGATTTGCAGAGCTAACATCTTTAGTTATAGGGGCCAAAACTGAATGAAAAACTGTGCACCTACATGTGAAAAATCTAATAACACATTCAAACTCTGTTCAGAGAGGGTTTAAATGTCATCCAATGACTTTGGGCAATCGAAAATCTAAGTTGTAGTTCACTGTCTCTTCGGTCCCCTCAGACATGCCCGAGCCACAGTGTGACACTTTGTTCAGTGAGACGAGTGCCTTCACCCGCATTGCAGCCGTCACCCCTAAAAAGAATCTGAACGCAGTAGAGTTTGAGCTGGAGGAGGACGAGCAGAGCAGCGTAGCAGACTTGTTCGCTGACCTGAGCGGCACCGTCGCAGAGCTCATCAGCACCCTGAAGTTGGTGCGACAGCGTAAAGATGCTCAGCTGGAGGAGCTGCACAACACCATGTAAGTGATGGAAAATGTTCAGGTGGTGATGAAATGAAAAATGGCCTTTTCTCATATCCATTTTGAGATTATGACCAATAAATTTAGAGCAACTAAGAGTTGTTTTAATTACTGATTAATCCGTCGATAATTTTTTAGACTGATTAATTGACTGCTCTGTTTATAAAATGTTAGAAAATAGTGAAGAATGCCCAACACAGGTTTCCAGAGCCCTGCTAATAGTTATTTTTCTCGATAAATCGTTTGGGCTATAACACACCAGAAAGCAGTGAAAAAATTTTGTTTTATCCAACCAACTGTCCAAAACCCAATGATATTGGTTTTATTATCTTATTAGACAACAAAAGCAGCAAATCCTCACAATTGATAAGCTGGAACTGTAAATATTTGGTGTTTTTGATTAGAAAAAAATAACTCATGATTAATTCATTACAAAAATAGTTGCTGCCACTTCACCAGTTGGAACACCGACTGAAAGACTTTATTTAAACGACATGCTTCGGCACAGAGCCTTCATCAAAGGTTTGGTATCGATGAAGACAATCTGTGACAGAAGGGGAGATGTTAACGTTGTTAGTAAATATAAAGAAGATTTCTGGTTTTATATTCTGTAAACCTCATTTCTGAGAGGAATGAATGATTGGAGTTGCCAAGTTGTCTTTCATATTTGACAAATTAGTTTCATGTTTAGGAAAGAGCATTATTCACACAAGCTTAATGTAAAATTTAAGGCAGTGTATGTAGTCCTTCTTGTCCAACATTATTTAATGCATTGTTCCAGCTGTGGCCTGCAGGGGGAGCAGCAGGCTGCAAACAGCAGGCACGAGGCCGAGGTGTTTGAGCTTAAGCATCAACTTAGCCGTCTGAACAGCCTGGTTGAGAGGGGAAGTCAGGCACTGCAGCAGAAAGCTCTGGTAAGAACTACTGCACATCTCCTCAGTGTTGACTTTACCTGTGATACCTAATAAAATTGAAAATGTATACGGAAGAGCGCAGAGTGATGGTAATTATCTTGTTGAGCTGGGAAAAGTTTCTTTAAAATGGTTTCTCTTTACACAGGATGAAAAAACTGTGACAAAGTTGATGTCAGAGATACAAGAGACCCAGGAAACTCTAAATAAACACAAGGCTGACAGTAACGTAAGGCACAAAATCCATATATCTATATGTTTGAAACACTCAGAATACAGTTGGCTAAATGTAACAGTTGTCAATTTTTCATAGGAATTGCGGAAGGAGGTGGCTGAGCTTCGTCGATCTCTCCAGCAGTCAGAGGTGGAGTCTCAATTCCTGCGGGGGGAGTTGAGAAAAGCTGGTGGCCAATCAGCTAACCCCGCACATTTCATGGAGGAGAAGATCCAGTTATTGAAAGAGGTACGATCCTGCCAGTTAACGCGTGAGAATTGCCAGATACAGTATATTTATTACAATACTTTTTCGGCATATTATTGAGCAAACACTTCAGGTTTCTCTAACACGGGTCTCTTGGATTTCATCTGTAGGTGGAGAGGCTGAAGCGGAGTCTTCAGGAGGTGGAGCAGGCCAGAGTCAAGCTCCTCGACAGAGCAAAAAGACATGTAAGTGTCGGTTTGATACACTGTAAAAGTTACTGACATTACTGACTACATACCAGCGTCTTTCTTTATCTTCTTGTAATAAGATTATCTTCAAATGTAATAAACGAGCTAAGGAACTGTCATAAATGATGTTGTAATGTCTCTCACAGCAAATCATCCACCAGACCAACCAGCAGAAAAGTGAGAATGAGCTTCAGATGTTAAACAAGATGATCAATAAAGTCAGAGAGGTGAGGGACACTTTTCATGTTGCTTGTGTGCCTCCTTTCATCTTTGGTATACTGTAAATACCGTGTGTGTATTTGAGTTAACGAATGTTTTTATTTTCTCCACGCAGACGCTGCTGTCTTTGCCAGCGGTCGTGAAGAATTGCGAGCAACTCCAACAGCTCGTTGAATACATTGGCTGACATGTTTGTTATTGTCGCTTGTGTTCATTGTATTTATGTCAGTTGTGTTTTAGCTCGTCCTGGCTGTAAGTGTTCATATTTTTAGTGTGATTTAAATAAAACATTTTAAATGTTATGGATTTTGTCTTTTTTCTTTTATATTTGTAATCTTTTTTGCATTTTAAGAGCAAAGGCAGTGATGGAATTAAAAAGGGCACTTTTTCAAAGTGTTTGTCTACTTTGTGTCAGCAAACGCTACAATACAACACACAATATACTGAAAACAGATCTGTGTCGCCCCAAGCCAGACAGTGAATATGACACATTTTTTCCAGTGTCAGATGTCATACCTAGGTGATCTAAAAGGTGGTGGTAATGTGATATATATATATTTTTTTACTTCTTTTAATTTTATGCATTTGTAGACCAAAGCAGTTGATAAGTTTTAATGTCTTGGCCCAGTATTTAGTCCCAGTATTTAAAAGACAAATGTGGTAGGAAGCAGTAATGATACCTGAACCACAAAACTTCCGATTTTCATGTTGTTTTTTTTGGGTCATAACGACTAATGTGCAAAATACACCAGTAACAGTTGGCACGGGTGCAGTCATTTTGTGTTTTCATGCACAATTGAATTTAACCTCAAATGTGTACAAAAAATGTTACCCCCTTATCCAGTTATAGCTTTATGTGTCTGCACACAGTCATTTTCTGCTCTGCGTACTGCTAACATCGTTTAGGTAGGCCACACCTCAGTTTTTCAGATATTGCTCATTTAATTTTACAATATTAAATAAGCGCACTGTGTGAAAAGATTACCACAAAAAGCAGCCTCATTCTTTCTATTATAGCCTACCACTAGACCAAAAACCCTAGCTGGTGTTTATCAAGCAAATCTTTGTTGCGTATTGAGTGCAGGTCTTACAATAACTCAATCATTGTCATTTTGAAATTATTTTAATTTCACACTTGCTGATTACTGCTATCCTCATTTAATCCGCAGAGATTTTAAGACTCAGCAGCACTCAAGAAAAACTAGGACCCTTTCATCTAAGTTTGCTGAAAAAAAAAAAACATCAAGTCATATCTGTCAACAAAGCTTCTTTTCTGATAGAAAATTCAAGCGTCTTCACTATAATGAAGCGTTTCCTTACGAGTCTCATCTTGTCAGATATGCAGACTTTGTGTGGAGGAGGTTTCTGGTGTTGAGATAAAGGACTCGCGCCACTTCACTTTATAGCCTGAAATATTGAGTTACAAGTCAATTCATTTTCTTGATTAGTTGATCTGTGTGGTAGATTAACTGTGTGTCTGTCTGTCTAAGTGCTGTGTTGATGTCTGGACACGATAATTGAGGCTGGTCACGGTGGCTGGTAATACTGTGGCTCCAGACAACACTTCAAACCAGCTGAGCTGAAACAGCGAAGAAAGCAACGCAAGCACAAAAGAAAAAGATGTTTGAGGGGCATTTTTTGTTCCTGGTGGCATGTGTCTGGATCTGTTGGTCCTTGTTATTTTTTTTTAATATATTACAGTTGTATAACTATTGCAAATATAACTGATAAATACTCAATATGTGTCTAACTCCAAACCAAATTCCACTCTGTAGACTTTACGAAAATAACAATTGTAGTAGTATATTTTGACACAATCGGTTAAATTGTAATAGCAATAATACATCAATAATTTAAATATTTTATTCTTGAAGAACAAAAGTGCTATATAATTCCGTTTATTTCCAAAAAGGCAACCTAATATGCATTTTCATTTGGCAACAAAATACATGCAAATGTCCTAAAGCTGATGTTCTTCATACAAGCCACTTACTGCAAAGCCTATGACCATGAAGCACAATAATTTATACTAACATTTCAAAGTCTGTCACTTAAACTCACCGGT
Organism: Oplegnathus fasciatus; assembly: GCA_003416845.1. Lineage (NCBI taxonomy): Eukaryota > Metazoa > Chordata > Actinopteri > Centrarchiformes > Oplegnathidae > Oplegnathus > Oplegnathus fasciatus. Next base: position 19,442 of record NTHP01000361.1, on the reverse strand, counting down.
AATGTAAATATTAAACTTGCACATTCAATTCATAACAGAAAAAAAAAAGCTCGCAACCACACACGACATTAGATGAATTTTACACGCTCACATGCTGTGAACAGGCCTTGACATTTCAGTCCTGATTTATTGTGAGTATCCCAAAGTAAATTACCATCAATATGGAAAATGGGTTGTAGGGTTCATGTGGTAAATCACAGTTGTGCCAGGAGTTTTTTTTTTATCTCTCTGTTCAGTTTTGTCCTTAATAAATGTCATGAACAAACAAAAACAATCATGTTTGTGCGCAGAAATGTCTCACGATGCCGTTTCAAGTCTCTGTTAAGAAGGTAGTGAGATGCTCGGATCTAGACTCTGTGGCTCAGATGGCAGACACAAACCTGTCCATATTTCCTGGGTACGTGGGGTGTCTCAGGTAACCCCCAGTGTTGGTGATAGGACCTGCAGCACTGTTATACTGGGAGAAAGAGCCCAGCTGCACTGGGGAAACCCTGCCGTAATGGTCCATGGACTCTGCAGACCCGTGGGCTGAGGAATGGAGGCGTCCTGTCGCTGCATACCCCTGGGTGTGGCCCTGTCCATAGGGGCCCTGGTGTGTATGGTGGTGTGGGTGGCCGTTTGGCCCAGGGTAGGTGAACCCGGGATGTGTAGAAGAGCGGGATGATACGGCCCCTCCGCACGGTTGGCTCTGGAAAACCGGGGCTCCCAGGCTGCAGGGGCTGGATCCATTTGGAAGCATCTCGGGACTGAAGCTCCGGCTGGGCTGCTGCATCACCTCTGGCCCTTGTCCTCCCAGCATGCTGGCTGGAGTTGGGTGTCCTATGAGGTTATTGATGCTGAACATGCGGGCCTGACCAGGTCCGAACCCAGGAGGGGATGAAGAGGGGTAATAGGCAGATGGCAGCTGCTGCCCGTAGCCCGGACTGACCGTCATGTTGGGGTAGACTGAATTGGCATACGCAGCTGATCTGGCAATCTGGACAGGAGAGAAAACTGGCGTCTCGTGGGCATACGAGGCATAAGTGCTGAAGTCACAGCGCTTAAACCTCTTCCTGCGCCTCAGGAAGCTGCCACTCTCAAACATGTCCTCTGCGTTTGGGTCTAAAGCCCAGTAGTTGCCCTTCCCTGGCCGCCCCGGCTCTCTGGGGATCTTGATAAAGCAATCATTGAGAGTCAAGTTATGGCGGATTGAGTTCTGCCATTTCTTTGAATTGTCTCTGTAGAAGGGGAAGCGTTCTGTGATGAATTTGTAGATGCCGCCCAAAGTCAGCTTGCGGTCGGGGGAGTTGGCTATAGCCATGGAAATGAGTGCGATGTAGCTGTAAGGGGGTTTCCCTCGCTGGAGAGGTCTCTTTCTCCTCCGACCTCTGGGCTGCTCCTCTGTCTGTGGTGGAGGGTTGGAGGCAGACAAGGTGGTGTCTGCTGGAGAGTCTTTCTCCACTTTGACCACTGGCATTGTCTCAGACAGTTCAAAAATGTCCCTTAAAAGACAGATAATAAAGTGAACTTACTTCCACAGTTTAGATCAAAGAAACAGATTAAATCCTGCACAGTGGAAATCAAAACAAGAGATCTGCCTGGCACACAGTCCTGCTAGAAAGATCACATTTGTTTCTAACAACTCACTGTCTCTGAGTCCAAATCCAGCAGTTCTTCAAATGCACTGGAAGTAATTCGCTTCTCCAAGAGATCCTGTTTCATTAAATACTGCGCTCATTGAGCTTATTCCCACAGTTTGTTGTCAAGTTAAGCTGAAGCGTTAAGGTGTGAGAGCGCCATGCGTGGTGTTTAAGGTGTGTGTGAGAATGAGTCACTCAGTGTTACCTGTAGAATGTATTACCTGCACCTACGGGGCCACACCCCCTTCACCATCACATGCTCTCGACATACCTCGACTGTGTAAGGGTCTATTGTTCATGTTTGACAAAGTCTGCGTACTTTGTGGTGGACATTTCTATTTCTATTTCTATTTTATGTTTCTATTTTTTATTTCTGACATATCTTAAATGTAATAAATGTTCTGAAATGGCGAAAAATGATCTGATCTGATTAGCTTTTAAAAAGTTGTCAATCAAAACATAAACAGACTTTTCAGTGTTCACCTTTTATTACCTTTTTTGTGTTTACTTACTAACTATCAGATTTATTCTATGTAGGACCTTTTTTTAGTTTCATAGACCAGAATTGTCCAAACAAACATTGTTTCCTCTTAATATTCAAATTTCCCTTTAAAGCCGACCTCAGTTTATTTTAAAAAGTCCAAAATGGTCCATGTTGTTTTGACGTTTAACACTAAAAGACCTCTTTAGTGGTAACTTAAGCTACGCATTGTTTTTCTATCTTGCTTCCTTGTTTGTTTTGTGCCAGTGGTTGGACAAGCCAGCTGTGTTAAGAGATGTAAATGTTTGCCAGACAAAGGCCGTCCTGCGATTCAGCATGCAAAATAGAGGCTGTCATCATAATCCCTGGACGCAACCCGAGAGACAGGAATAACCAACTCCCGGCATGAAAATTGTTAATTGAAATTGGTTTTGATTATGAATGTCTTCAAGGAATTGATGGTAATATTTGTTGGATATGTTTTAAAGTCAGTGTCATGGATGTTTTTTTCTGTATATTAGTCTATTTCTGGAGCAAATTGCTGAAATTCCGGACCCCATTCTTGGATAGTCTAATCTGTGAAAGCTCTGCTTTTAAGCTGACTTTAAACACTATTAAATTTCACCAGCACCAGTGATGGAGACAATGCTGACACTCTGAGCAGCTCTGGTGGTATGAAGTCCACGGGTTCACCACCTTAATCACTTAAACAAACAGAGAGGAAAACGCGGCAGCACACTCCCACTGCTCAACACCAGGCTGGGTTAACACCACGGGCATGTGTCAGAGCAGGAGCTTGGTGAGAGAGCGTGGGTTTGCTCAGACAAACAGCCTGATGAAAGGTTCAGTCCTGTGGGGAAGGCCGAGGATGTGGCTCTCTGAGTGGACCTGCGGCACCCTGTTGTATGATGGGCTCGGGTGTATGATGGTTAACATGAGGTTAACAGGAGAGTTCACATACCTGTTAGTTTAAACTCAACTTTGTCATTGTAGAACAAGAAAGAGGAAGACAGTTGTTATAGAAAGTGTATAATAAGCAACAGTTAAAGTTGTGTAGCCGATGGGCTTCTGCGTTGTGTTGGTTAGACAGGAAAGACCCTGTGACACCGGGATCGCTTTATAGTTGTCCTCCTTTTATTCTGACATACTAATAGGGAAACAGAACCTCCATGTTAATTTTACTGCTGCAGCTCCTGCACAAATAAAATAAATATACAAAACAGATGTTAGCTTAGTTTGCTGCAACTTTATGCTAGCAGCACTCACTCTTAAAACAACTATTTTTAAGTGCCAGTTCTTGAAATCACTATATTGACAGGTTGGGACAGACATTATAACATTGTAGGAAACAAAAACATAAATAAAAAAACATGAGAAATAATGGGATGGATTAGGATAAATGACACTCATCTCTCCCACAGGGAACTGTACAAAAAGGGGAGAGGGAAGGGCCAAAAAGAATTTATAATAGGGACCACAGAAGAAGAAATGAAGTAGGAGGGGCTCTGAACTTCGACACATATACATTCTAAAATTATCCAGTTATTTCAGAATATCTCAAAGCCTTCATAGTCTGTTTTTATTTAGGCAAGACTTATTTCCTTATTTGATTATTACTATTTATTATTATATCTGTCATGATGTTAAGACTAAGCTAGTTATTAAAATTTAGAATATGTTTATAAAACCTTAGTGTGTTATTGATTAATTTTTAATAAGGCATTTTTCATGGTTGTTACTAAACATCCTATTCTTATTGTACATATTTGAATTAGTTAAACGCAGCATGTACTTCTCTTTATAGTGCACAGTGACATTTTTTCAGTCTGTTGTTACTGCTTCATTTACATATTGAAATATAATTTTTTTGTTGGATCAGTGTTTACTTGTGAACAATATTATGTGTTTATTAGTAATCTATGAGTAAACCGGGATTTGTGTAAGGTTGTACATGTACAGTACATACTGTAGAGGGCTCTGTGTGTGTGTGTGTGTGTGTGTGTGTGTGTGCGCGCAAAGGGCATGCAAAGCTACCTGACACCCCTGTCAGTGAAAGGAGACTAAGATACTCAAATACACATGCCCCTGGATCACAGTGGACAGAATTATCTGTCATTGTGAGGATTTACAGCATAAATGCAAATACGTGTAAATGAATGCTGATACGATTAGTTGATCAATTGTCCGAAAAATAAAACTCTTTCGATAATCGTTTTTGTCATTTTTCAAGCAAAACTTCCAAAGATTCACTAGTTTCAGCTTCTTAAATGTGATTTTATATCATTGTAAATTGTAAACATTTTGGTTTTGGATTGCTGAAGATGATCACAAGGGGTTCTGGAAAATTCTGTTGGACATTTTGGTGACCTTTTGGTGACAATATATAGACTAAGAGTAATTAATTAGAAGAATATTCGACAGATTTTAAATAATCTAAAAATCTAAAAACATATGAATGGGAGTGTGAAGTTTGGTTCTCTTATCTAAATATTAGCTGAATCAAATTTAGAGACAGAAATATACTTAAATAAAAGTTCATGTGGCTGCTCTTAGATGCACCATTATTCAAACAATATCAAGAGCTCACATCTGTAGTTGATAGAAACATGAAAATAGGTGTTGATTTTTTCCCCCCACCAATCTGTGTACTTTCTTTGCAGTCTAGTTTAGTTTAGTTCAGATCTTTATTGTCCTACAAAAGGAAATTCTGCAGCAAGGTACCATTAGATCAACAAAAATACAATAAAACAATAAATCAAAGAAGACAGTAGAAAGTGCAAATATATACTATACACACAGTACAAAATACAATAAAGAGTTTATGCTGTAAAAAATGCAACAAATGTAAATAAGCATAAAGTGAACCAAGAGTCAGTTTATGGTTTATTTGAATTAAGTGAATTTCATGCACGTAGAATCAATTAAAATTTGAACCTGTCATCTTAAACTGTTTTTTAAACAGTAAATATGAGTTGTGTTTTTAAGACACAGTGTAAACACAGCTAATACTGCATTAAGTTAACGCACTCTTATCCACATGACTGTAATAATGTGTTTTGATTGTGTGGTTATTTCACTTCAACTTCTGTCAGATGGGATGGACGTGCAATGTAATTTACAGTGGACCTCACCCTTTCCCTAAGACAGCTTCTTATGCTTTATGGCTACGAACAATTAGTGGTGAGTAATTTCTCAGGTACCCGTTGTTACTGCAGCTCAGGCTCATAGTTGCCATAGTTTGCTTATGCATCACGATTTGGCACTCGCACAGCATTTGCTGTTAATATTTGTTCATGAGCCTTTTATCTCACTGTTCGTGCTGGTGGATTAAAAATATGAGTTATGCTGCTGAAAGGTGACTCTGTCAACATTTGTGTTCAAGAACGTTTTATAACTTGCTGATGTGCTTAAATGGTTCTCACTTCATGTCAAAATGGATCATCTTGTGTAACTTGAAAAGGTAGTTCTCATTTAGAAAGAAAACAAACTTTCGCTCTTTTCAAAAACAATATTTTGACTGCGTGACAACGAATACAAATCTCATTATTATTCTTTAATTGCTTGTTTTTTTCCCACTTTAAAGCTGCTCTAATCATTATTTTCATATTAACAATGGATGAAATGACACTCGTAGTCACAAACCCACAGGGAATATCACCCAAATCTGCAGTTCCCCTCAGCTCTGCGGAGCTTTTTAGCATCTTTCATTGTTTTGGTTTTCCAGCTCGCAACTTCTTTGTTTTGGCAGCTGTTTTCACTAAAAATTATATTTCCCCCAGGAGTTAGTGGCGCAAAAGAGAGCTAAAAGTAGAGCGAATATTGGACTTACATTCACCACGTGGACACAAACACGACTTCAAATGAATGCTAATGTTGCTCCGTATGTGCTGGATGTGTAAAAAAGCAACAGTTTGCTAACATGTTCTGCATATCGACTTTATAAGGTGATAATATGTAATTTTTATGTTTGCAGCTTGGCCCCCCAAAAAAGAGACATATTGGATGCATTGATATGGATGCATTAATATTAATTTGTTGCAGACCTTAAAATGTTGTTACCTTAAAGTTAAAGTAAATTGTTCAGGAATTTTATTTTGTGTACCCTTTGTACTCTCAGGCAGCGACTCAGCATGCAGGTTCTGAACCCTTATCTGTTGGAGTTTTGAATCTAGTGTAGCTAGCTGCAGACAGAGTCTTCCTTTTGAAGTGTACTTGGGTTTAGCGTCACTGAGTATACGTTAGGGCCTCCACAGCTAAGGGCCCTGGAGCCATGCATTGATGCCGCCGTGAGAGGCCTCCAACTGTCCATCACAGCACAGAGTGGAGACGCAAATGACGGCTGGAGGCTGGGACAGCTGCACAGGAGAGCAGGGCTGCAGCCAAGGCAAATGAAGAGCTCTTCACTTTGTGTCTCACATATACTTCTGGCCGTGCCAGAGAGAAACGGCTCTCTCCAAACAAAGACAAACAAATTAGATATTTGAATTTGAACACTTGACTTTAACCATTTGATGGCTGCATGTGTACAGGTGGTGGGTCACTTTAGGACTGAGACCAGATGGAAACAGGGCACATGTCACACGCAGCAATATTCAAAAATAGGTGAAAAGAGCAGATAATGGAAGATCTTCAACAGTAGCTGCGGTAAAGACTGTCGAGTTTATATTTGACATAAGTTGTGTATCCAACAAAATACAACCAGTAAAAATGGTTAAAAAAAGACATAAAATAAAAAAAAATTGCTTTTGTAACTTTTAATCATGTAGTCATCAACACCTGCAAATGAAGCAACATCATATCAAAATTAAAGACATTTCCACCTAAGGTAAAAAACTGTGTTTTGGCTTGCAAATTGTGGATCAGTATTACTTGTTCTCACTATTACTAATATCTTATGGCTCAGAAACTTCTAATGTCACATGTTCAGATATGACTTTAAATTTAGTGTCTTTGAAAGTCGTATACGGAAAAAAATTATTTTCTTTTATTATTTATTTTTTAATTGAAAGGTACTGCAAGGATTCAATTCATCATCAACTTCCACCTTGTGTGCAAATTAATCTTTGTTTACCTGTGGTACCATGTACTGTATATTTAAATGAGTCATGCGTTTGAAGGTCTCACTTCCAAAAGCCTGTTTAAAAGACAATAATTTATCAGAAGAAAATAATTCTTCGGTTGGACAGCTAAATAATAAGCTGAAACTCCCTATAAAGCCCCATAAAGCTGACAGGAGCTGCAGATTCAGGTGATAATTCTCTGTAGGTTCATCACTACGAGCGATCCCTTTCACATTGTCACAGTGTTTTGTACATTGTTACTATAAAAATATCGATTATAGCTGCTTTAAATCTTATATATTTTATTGTCTAAAAAAAGACCAAAACCATATATTCCTAGTAATACATAATATTCCTTAAAAGGCACCATAAATATTTTTTTATTATATGCCATAAATTATTTGTATATATTTACTGTGTGTGTGAATGCTGACCCAGTCAGGGCACTGTGGAGCAAGTGAGGGCGTCTTGTTTGCATTAGCAGCTGCAGGAGCTTGGTGAGGATGCAAAGTTCTGACGGTTGACTTGCTCCAAACCCGGGCCAGTTTACATAACTGAAGCACTGCACTGCCCGGAGAGCCTGCCGTTAAATCACTGTGTGTGTGAGTGTGTGTTTATGTGTGTCTCTCGTATGCACATTAGAGATGATTAAACTTGTGAATCTCTGTAGTATAAGAATAAGTGCTAAGTAGATTTATCTCATTCATCCAGGTGGTAAAAAGTCAAATTATCTACTGGACTGTCGTTGTAGATTTGAAGATGTTGCAAGTAGTGATGAACCTACAGAGACTTATCACCCAAATCTGCATCTCTATGGCTTTATAGTGAGTTTCAGCTCATTGTTTAGCTGTCTGGCCCGAAACTTTACTGTTTTGATTCACTCTCACCGCTCTTATTGAGTTTCTGAAAAAGCTCTAAAAACTCACTGTACACTACCTGCTCAGCACCAAACGGCAGACAGACACAGTTAGCGCCTAGCTGGTGAACATAGTGGAGCATTTAGCAGCTAAAGAGCCACATGTTTCCCTCACGAGTTGGTGGAGACCAAAACAGAGCAAAAAGAGAGTGAATACTACATCTGGTGGCCAGAAACACAACTCCAAATAAATGATAACGTTGTTGTGTAAATACCGGTAAGCAACTGTCTGCTGACAATCTCAACTTAAAAGGAAATTGTTTCCACTTAGTAGCAGTTAGCTCACACAAGTTATTTCAGGTAAAACTGCCTGGTGAGGGGTGTCAGGATGGCACTTTGAGTGACTGAGCTTGAAAGATTTCTGCAGTGAAGTAAAGTAAAGACTACAGGTGTGTTCACTGTTCGAAAAAAAACAAAAAAACGATGCATGGCACAGCATGGAGGAGCATGCAGGACACCCTTTGGGTGAGAACACTTGGAACAGCTATAAACACTTGTTCCTTCTGGCGTGGTCGGGTGACACATCATATCAACTAGTTCTTTTCAAGCATAAATCGGCCTTTAGGCTAAAAGTTCCTGACAGTGCTTTACTGGCATCTCTTCCCAAGCAGTTCCACATTAATTAACAGCTACTGTATATTTAATCTGAATCAATTATGTGACTTCTGTGTAACCACTCTTATTTGATTTCAGGGTGTGAACAACCCACAGAGATTGAAATACCTGGGGCTCCCTCACGAGTCTGTAGAACTGATGAAGCCTCTTGAATAACCAAAGCTACAACATCAATCTAGCAGCTAAAGGAACATGTCACCCTGTGCAACAGTGCGGATAATTGATGTGTTTAATTAATAATTACTTTTATTAACCAGCCAACCGCACTCCAATCAGCACTTGTCAACTCAAACAAATTATCACCTAAAAATCAACACCTCCAACAGTAGATACTAGAAAAAGATACAGCGACTTCCGACGCTGAGGAAAATAATATCTTGTCCAAGATAATGAAAATAAACTTTATTTATATATTTATGAATGTGGTCTATTAATTTATCAAATTGTCCACAGTTATATCTTTATTCATAGTCAGTTGTGGATCAGGTTTTCTTTGTATGACTCACACACTGAGTGACTCACCCCTTACCCGATAGAGACAGTATCTCTCTCCTGCACTGTAACAGAGCTCACAATTATAGTCATGCCTGGCTGCAAATGTCAGTGCATCTGTGTCAGTTGGGTTCTGTTAGGATCTATGTGTCAACACCTCATAGGTGTCTCAGCCTGCACGGAGCACAGGCAGCCACACATGAGCATTTTTACCTGTGCCTGCACCTGAAAGGAACCTCAGTTGCACAATAGGATCGCACGTTAGGATGGTCATAGAAGTTGAGCGCTATCCTCCTTATTTTGTTCTACTTCATTAACACAGATTCATTTCTGTGTGTGTGTGTGTGTCTGCTGTCTGACAGCGAGGCAGAGAGGAGGGTGGAGGGGGCGGGGGGGGTCAGACGAGATGTGTTGTTGCCACACAGAGCTCTTGTGGCTTTGGCAAAGTATTTCCCATGAAGCAAAGCTTTTGCTGTCTTTTCTCTTGAAATGTGCAGTGCGGCCCTTTCTCTGTGTGGGCACGTCATGGCACGCACTTCGGTCTGCAAAGTGATGTCATTTAAAAACAGCTTTAAAAAAAAAAGCTTTAAATTAAAAGTTAAACTTTTTTTTTTATGAATGTACGCTAATTTGCTTTCTTGCTGAGAGTTAGATAACAAAGTCGATACCACTCTCGTGTCTGTATGGTAAATATAAAACTACTGCCAGCAGCCGGTTAGCCTAGCTTAGCATAAACAGCTAGCCCTACTCTGTCCAAATAACAAAATCCGCCTATAAGCTCAATAAGAGTAGTAAGGAATAGTCTCGCACACAACCCCTGGTAAAGCTACAAGCTGTTGTTTTTACACTTTGGTTTTTGTACGGATTAAACAAATGAGATATAACAAACAGAGCCAGGCTAGCTGTTTCCCTCTGTTTCCAGTCTTTATGCTAAGCTAAGCTAAGCGGCTGCTGGTTGAAGCTTCATGTTTACCGTACAGACGTGAGATTGGTGTCAATCTTCTCATCTAACTCTCTGCAAGAAAGCCAATAAGCATATTTCCCAAACTATTCCTTTAATACAAACAACATAAACACAAGAACAATTCCCCTCCTAAAAACTGGTTATCTTACATGTAAATACAGTGAAAAGATACAGTGACAATTTGGAAAAACGTCTTTAACACGACGATGTTGCTAGTAGGTATTTGGTTTGATTAGATTTATTACATGGTCTCCTGTTGCCTGTCTTGCCTGCACGGGCCAGGCACCCTGCCAAAACCGTATCTCCATTATTGCAGCAGTAATGGGCAGTTCATTTTTTTTTAAAATCTTCTATCTCAGCTTGATCATAATCGCTGCTTTGGTCGCAGGTATTGCAATTGTTCAGTGGTGCACAACACGGCTTTTGTGTGTCATTGCTGACAAGCTTTCACCGCCACCTAAATCCTCTGATTCCTAAGCAGGAAGATACAGGTATTCATCCAGCTTCCACTGATATCCTTGAGCACAGTGTTGTGTTTTCTCAGCTGTCAAACTCCTGACATGTCTTTTTAAGCTTGGCAGATGAAGCACTTTTGGAAAGGGCCTTGGCTCTGAAAATGCATGTTTGTCATTGTACGATATTGAACCTGTTGATTTTTTTTTTATATGAAGAGATGATTGATTTTTATATAAATGAATCAACAGTAAGTCGATGTTGTAAAAGAATAGTTAATACCTCCTCAAATGATAAAACTGCATAGTGCACGAATTGACTCTTCAACTTCAATGCAACTTTATTGTCCGCTAAGGGGAAATACTGTATGTGCAAAACAAACACACACTGATGTAAACATAAGATACATGAAATATAATAAATAAATAAAACATATGATAATAAGAGTCTACAGCCACACCATGGCATACTAGCAGCTCTGTGAGTCTGTACTAGCAGTGCTTTGAGAAAAATGCTAATGTCCGCATGCTAACATGCTCACAACGACAATGCTCACATGCTGATGTTTAGTAGATATAATGTTTACCATGTTCATCATCTTAGTTTAGCGTGCTAGCATGCTAACATTTGCTAATTTGCTAAACACAAAGTACAGCTGCAGATGGTTTTGCAGATATTTAGTCATAAACCAAAGTATTGGACAAAATAAGAATTTGACATGATGATGGCGCTAGATGAAAGTGCAGGGAATTACCAACATTATTAACATTTATATATATTTATATTTCATTAAAAAACACAAATGTCAGATCACCAAAGTCATTGTGCTTCATCCTCTGGGGACCACTAATGTCTGTAACATGTTAATACCTGCGTTCATGTTAATTAACCTTTGTAGCCAAGCAATGACTATTTGTGACTCCTTATCACAAGTTGCATGTGTCTATGAGCTGTGATCAGTTCAACCAAAGACTGACGTTTGATTTAAAAAGCTTTTAGAGGCCTGAAGAGATACAACTCTCTGGTATTTCACAAGAAAAAGAGAAAATTTAGAAAAACATAACTTTGTGTTGCAGAAATGTTTTTTTTTTTTCCTTCTTCTTTCCTATCTTGTTAATTATCTCGTGACCCCACAGGCGTAGTGCGCTGCTCCACTTTGTAGAGTATGAGTTGAAAATTGAGTTTGTTTAGTTCTCAATAACATCTTCTAATTGGCAGAGCAGGATGAGAGACTGCCTTTGTTCTTTGAACCTTAAAATAAATATATCGGATGTTGCCACAATGCATGTTTATTAGTCATTAAATGTCATTAGTTAGTTATTTTTAGTTTCAGGTTTCATTGTCTGGTTGTGCCAGGGTAATTAAGGCTCTTTACACTTGAGAGAGGACACATGCAACGGCAGTGGTGGCACAGCATGCTCATGCGTGACTTGACTCAGAGACTTGAGCATGACCACTCAAACAGGATGTGGTGCAGAGCAGTCCACTTGTGTGTGTGTGTGTGTGTGTGTGTCTAGGAAAGAGAGAGAGGTAGCAGTGTATTGGGTGTTGCAGGTCTCACGCATACCTGGATCTGGGATGTGCTGAGGGAGGTTGCCCTTCTGACTCAGCCTCGCATGGTAACTGGCCAAGTAAGACAGAGAGTAAGAGAAATCTTGACTGGTATGCTGTTTCTTTCTTCACAGTGCCACCTGTGTGTCTGTTACTGTGGGATTTGTACCTCCTCAATCACTGACACATGTGGATTATCTGTACTTAAGGCAAAAAGCCAATACAAGCCACATCTTGTGTGCAAGCAATCAGGCCCTCAAACACAACATATCTTTCCCTTTGTGAACAGAATCTTCTAAAGATCTGCTACCAGTATAATTACTGTAATGAGACCTGGAAAGCCCTTCCCAATTGTAAATTTAATACATTTTTAAAAACACACACAGACACCCTGAAGCAGTATTGTCTTAAAAAACTGTTTCAGACTGATGCCATGTGTGACATAATGTGGATTTATTCTCCTGATGCTCAGCGAGTTGGATGATAAGTGGTCTTTGTGGTTTTCTCATGAGGTGCCCTGGGCTTGTGCTTGGCAAAGAGAGCCGAACTGAGGTGCGAACACAGGTTAAAGGTGGGTCAACTGCTGAGGAAACATTACAAGAGAAAGAGCGAGAGAGGAGAGGAAATACTGTTGAACAATGCTGATAATCTCCTTCATCAGAAAGCTACTCACCTGGATTTCTGTCTGTGCAGGTGCAGGTGGAAGTCTGCCCCAAAGCAGATACTTTCCTTTTTCTTTGTTTAGCTTTCACTGGTGTTGTCATGGTCTATTCACCATCTATGCTGTCAGGGGGGTTATTTTAACTTACATAACATACTGTATGTCTATTATTATTATTCCTATATAGAATAACTGGAACAGAGGAAGGGAGGTCATTGAAAATGTTGCAATAGTGTGTCTGTGGACAACTTTGTATTCAGAGAGATTAAAAGCCTGATCAGTAATCCATCCATCCATCAATCCATTAGCTATACCCGCTGATCCCTGAGGGTCACGACGGGGCTGGAGCCAATCCCAGCTGACATTGGGCGAGATGCGGGGTACACCCTGGACAGGTCAATCACAGGGCTGACACATAGAGACGGACCACCATTCACACTACACACCTATGGGCAATTTAGATTTGCCAGTTAACTTAATCTACACGTCTTTGGATTGTGGGATCAAACCAACGCAGCAGATCATGCAGCCAGCCAGCAGGTTTGAACACAGAACCTTCTTCCTGCGAAGCGATAGCGCCCATCAGTAATCCAAATATCAACAAATCAAATACATTTAAAGCTCAAATGATACAGATGTAATGCACGGAGGGTGATTTCATCAGCTGCTCTAGAGTTGAAGGATAATTTCAGTTTATTACAACTTCTATGGAAAAAAATTTAAAACTACGGGAATTCTATATTTTTTTTACTTTACTCCCATGATACTTTGCCTCGCGGTAACCCGTCTGCTTCCAGCTGGCTACCTGAGGCTGGTGCGGCGTGCACATTGAAGTCATGACTGGAAAAAGAAAGTCATTTTCTCTCAATGAAAATCACAGTCTCCTCGAAGCTTATGACAACGAGATGCAGCAGTGAAACTTGGTGTTCCTCAGGCTACCTCGTGTAGTCTACTCAAACAACGAGAAACATTCATGGCTGCTAGTGATGGAGACAGAAAACGAATGCGCACAGGGAAAGCACCTGTGGTTGAAGCTGCCCTCGTCAAGTGGATTGATAATGCCCGGTCACGTAATGCCCCCTTGAGTGGGCCCTTGGCGAGGGAAAAGGCGGAAGAATTATAAGAAAATAGTGAAGCTGTCCATTTTATTACTTTAAATTCATGTAATAGATATACCAATGTCAATTAGATGGTGATCTGCATGAGAAATAAAGAAAAAGAAAAAAAACCTTATAACCTTAATAATCTTCCACTTATATCAATTTGACCCAGACAGATGGGATCACTATAAGTGGTTTCCACTGTATTATCTTTTTTATATTATTAAGTTAATTGCTGAGATCTGATCGCTAAAAAGACGGGGCAAGAAACAAACTTACTTGGAAGAGAAAACAAAGTTGAATGGTGAAATTATTTCACAAACTGTCTGATGTAAGCATCACAGTTTACAGCTCTTGGTTCCAATTTGACCTACTGTCCTTATAGTGGTGTATACACAGTTTCCCTGTGCAGTGAGGGATTGTTACTGACATTTTGGATGTGCTCAGTCTAGTTTTACCTCCAAATAAAGTGGTTTATGTTCTGTTATCTGGCTAGATCATTGAGTGTCTGAACGCTTCCATTTCTTGCCCCACCAGATGTTGCTCTGCTTCTAGATCTCAGCAGTTAATTTATTGAGTACAATGATAGCATAACCAATAGAAGCGATGGCCAAAACTACAAAAACACGACCCAAGTTGTAGTAAACAAGAATTATCCTTTAAAGGCAACCACTGGAGACAAAGAGCCGGAAAAGTACTAAATCTAGAGCTGAAGGAAGGATAAAAGAGGCAACAGAAGCAGAAGATGTGCAGGGAAGATGGCACAAAGGGGGTTTACATGTTCTAAGCCTGAAAAGATAAGGATTTAATCTGGTTAAAGAAAAACACACATGCTGTGTGATTCCTTAACCATACGTTAAGACTGTTGTAAAACAGTGTAGTTCAGAGGGATGAAGCTTTGCTGCTAGACAAGTTATTCTGGATTCTTTCAGAAAATAATAGACTGTATTTTTATGTGTGGGTGTCTTAATAAGTGCATGATGAAAAGTCAAAACCCGACCAGAGTCAGACACAAGATGGATGCAGGTGGAGGCCCTGAATC
>NTHP01000360.1:606106-630516 GCA_003416845.1 Oplegnathus fasciatus | reverse complement strand
GGAATCACAGCACAATCTGTTTATTTTGGGATCATACCGTTGTAGTAAGTGGAGTCCGCTAAGCTAACGTCAACAAACGCCTGGCACACACCACAACACAGACTCACAACTTGACACAAGCAACACATCATATTTATAATATTCCGTCTAGTTCAATAACCGTTAGTGTTTTCATCCAGCTAATGTAGCTCTGCCTACGTTGCTGAGCCTCTCGGTGAAAGCTAGACAAACAGCGATAAGCTGGCTAGCAAGCTATCAACATTTTTCTTAACAACTTTATTGAAAAGCAAGCTGTCAACATGATGCCTGTCACTCACGTTCAGTCTCGTGTGTGTCGCGTCACTGTTTTGGCCGATGCTGGCTCGTGCCCACAGAGTGCGAGCACACACGCAAGAGCAAGCAACAGGATGCTGACTGCAGTTCACTTAACGGCCACAGGTGTCATTGTTAACAAGCATTTTCTGAATGGTACACAGCCCCTTTAAAGAAAAAGTGTATTTCCCAAAATGTTGAACTATTCCTTCTATTTCCTTCNCTATATTCCATTCCTATATCATGAACTTTTAGTAACTTTTACTTGTGTGATATTCTTTATACATATTTTTGAGCATTGTTAGAGGCAGCCTGTGACTTAAGAATTTCATTGCCAACGACTGCTCCCTTTAATTGTTGTGCACGTGACAAATAAAATCTTGAAATCTATAATGTGAATATTGACTGGCGCATAACAGACGCAGTTTTAGTTCAGTATAGGAGTGCAGCTGTAGTCTTAAACCTTTTTCCTGTCTAAATCATGATCTCAAAAATAACATAGTAGATTTTTTCCACAGAAACAGCGTTACTGTCTTTCTGGTTTTTTTGGGTTTCTCCAGCAGGTCTCGGTGTGCTCGGACAACATTTGGAACCAAAGGGCAAAATCAAACTGCAAGCAAAACAAAGTTCTCAGTAAGGCAATAGGAATAAAGTTGTCCAGGGACTAAAAAAAGATATCACTGTTAAAAAATAGTGCTATGTTCTGGCATCATGGGCTTTGCTTTTCTCTTAAAATGGACCGTAATTGATCCTCACACACACAGAGACAATACACACACACACACACACACACACACACACACACACACACACTGTTAGTCCCCTCTTGGCTAAAATTAAAAAAAAAAGTCACCATAGGCTTTTAGACATAATTTTAGCATGATTTAAAGCATGACCAACAGGGGACCTCCAAAATGTCCCCTGTTGGCTTGGTAGTCCCCTGTTGGTGAGTGTGTAACGACACCCAAGTCCACTGTTGGATAGGTACGCGAGTGCACACATACACACACACACAGAAATCTGCAATCACATGACATTCATGAATAAATATTATACATTCTTAGCCTGCATCTCCTTCAACAACATACACACACACACACACACACACACATCAGATGCCTTTAATGCAGTTGTCCTTGCATGCTTCAATAAAATAACACCAGAAATTAGTTCATCTGATGCAAGGATTTAATACTAGCCTTTTGTTGACTGAAGCAAAATCCAATTCAGAGCATTAGCCGTCCATGTTGTCCTGGATTGCTCCCACTCTGCAGAGAAAAGCTTGGCCGTATCGATAAATCCGTCAGATTTCAGCAAACTTTCATTTCTATTTCAAATTGTCTTATTAATTCGAATATGTGCAGGATAACACTTGAATATTAGAGAAAGTGCAATGGAAAGGAAAGAACACCAATGCTCCACACTCAAGGAAAAAAAATTTACATTGTTGTGCTTACTCCAAATCAAATAACCCCTGTTTTGCACACAACTGCAAAGTACCTGAGGCAAATCAATAAGAAAGCTGAGAGATTTCATTAAGTGAAGAGCCCTTGCGGTGACTTTCTTGGAGAGCTGCGCTGATCCAACAACCTGTCAGGGCCTTGTAGTCGATTACAGCGGGGATTTCAGAACATTATTATGGGTTCAGGGGTCAAATTGTACATTGCTGATCCCATCTTTTGGGACTTGCTTTAATCTGGAAGCAGTTTTGAGCTGATTGCATTCCTCCTCATTTATTTTGCACATCACATGAGACTCAGAGGAGCATGATCTATACAGAACAGTGTCTTTCAACACCCAGAGCTATTTATCAAATGGTTTTACAAGGCTTAAATGACGATTCAACTTGAATCAATACGTATTTTAAACAGATATATGTTGTTTAAGAGGGCAGTACATGAAGGTTGGCCTTTCCATCAAATTAAAATTAAATTGAATTAAATCAAATTAAAATTACAACTGCTATACCCACATGGATGGGCATATCATCACGTAAAATGAAAGTTAAAGTTAAAGTAAATTTAAGTCACTCAGCAAGAACCAACCTCTGCTAACAGTTAAAATTTCTCCTATTTAGGTTTAGTTTCATAATTAAAGAACCATTCAAGTGTTTGATTTAGCTCATTTACCACAAATCATGTGTAATTTACATTATTTTTTTTATTCTAGACTGATCCACACTTTAAAAATAGACGCTCTGTTCACTGTGAGGGATTACCTAAATCAAGCAAGTTTAAAGTCTTTGCTTGAATTCATGCTGTGGTGAAATGTGGTTTGAAAAATGTCTAGCAGTCATCAAACGGGTTGTATACTTGATTTGTAGTAAATGGGCTGAAATATGCAGAGGTCCTGCTAAGGCTAATAGTAATTGTGTAACCCTAAAATCCAGTTCTGCATCAACATTAGAATGAAATCACCAATCAAATCTAATGGACATCTATTCATGTTCCGCTGATTGTCCGGCAACCCTTACCCCAACTCTCAGATAAAATCAGTGATAAGAACAGTTAAATAATCATCTAGACCTGGTTGATTTGGCCTTTAAATAGTGTCAAAAATATTTAAAAAAATATATAATCTGTTTTGGTGCTAAAGCTAGATGTGGTGGTAGGTTTTTTTGTTTCTTACTACAACACTACCAGTATAGCTCTGTTATCTGTTAGCTGTGTAACAAAGCCAAACACAGATGACAATGTGACACTGCATCAGGTTATTTCCAGTGCAGCTACAGTATGACTGTGGCAAACATCAAAGGCAGAGGTCATGCTCAAGTGTCAGGCCCTCGGTATCAAAGGGTTATAACTTCTTTTTAGATTTAAAATTTTGCACTAACATTATCCAGGGGTGGATTTTCCTTTTAAGTCCGGCAGTTTAGTTGGCAGCAGGTGTATAATCTCCGGTTAAAGAGTTCGAAGGGAAGCTGCACACCACTAAACATCAAAAAGACAAAAAGAGGCAGAAAATCATTTCATGGCACTTATTCACCCATACTTTGCTCCTCATGAGGATATAAAAAACTGACAAATGTTTCAATAGTACATCTTGAGCTGTGTCATTTTCTCTTCAAATGTAAAGCAAAGAAACATGCATTTAATAGTTTAATACAGTGATACTTTAACATATTAATGGGGAGGTATTAACAGGAACTGAGGCCTCGTCTACCACTGACATTAAATTCTTAAAAGTAAAAGCTGTCATGGTACTTTTGAAATTATTCTCTCCATACTTTATCTTATCGTTATCCCTATGTCTAAATAGCCCTGGCTTTACTGTTGTACACTTGCATGTCCTTCCGCATCTTTTTTTGTCTCACAAAGAAAACGGAGAAAAAATATTGATCTGCTAAGTCCTTTTGTTGTTGACTTCATCAAAAAAGACTGCAGTATATTATTGTATGTCTCCATGTATAGCGCAACCGTCTCAGGGACCTTTTATGAAGTCCTGATAGAAATAAAGGCTACACAATCGATTCAGTTCCTGTTGTCTCTAGGGACAACAAACAATGAAAAAAGCCAAGAAAAGGAAAATGGCCTCTGCTTATAACTCCAATACAACGTTCAGAATTGAATCATTGAAAAATTGTATTGTTATTAGTGGCATTCACAGATGCAGCGTCCAACTAATGATAAGCAGCTTACGACATCTGTTGTCAACTGTTGTTTGCGCTAATTATGTGTTGCCAAGAAGCTGCACAGTCAACTAAACCAGAGTGCACTTTTACATATTTATGTTATCTGCAGAACATCTTGACAGTGAGGCTAGAGAATCGAGAATCCCAGACATAAGACCAGGAAGGCCACTGCTGAATAGACAGGGACCGTGAGAAGAATCTCAGTGGGACATTAAATTGCATCTCTAACATTAAGTGTCTGATAATCATGAATTCCCCCCGATACTGCTAAAGTTACATCAGTGCAACAGCAAGATGCATTTTCTATCTATATTAGACACTGATTGAAGTACAGTCTGAGCTGATATGGTCTTCTTGATTTAACTTTATCAGCTCAAATCAGCTACACAAACCACTGTGTATGCTGCCATGATAATGTATTCTCAATTTAACACATTTTTGATGTGTCATAATGAGTAACATCAGGTTAAAGGTGGAGTCTACAATTCTGGAGAGCCCTGATCGATCCGAACTTCATTCAGAAAACAAGCATTTTAAAAGTTGTTGGCTTGTGGTCTTGGGGACAGACCTGACAAAGCATGAATTCAGACTTTTTACAAATCGGCATCATGATGTAGTTATTTCGGCATCCTTTTGATCCATTTGTTGCAATTAAATCATAGCAAAATCTGTTTATTTTGGGGTCATACCGCTGTAGTAAGCCAGATTAATTCAGCCGACATGTGACTTGCTAGATAGAGTGAATATTTATTGATTCTGACACACCAATTATGAAACAGCCACTCACCAGAGACAGATAGAGAGGCGAATATTCACAATAAACACAAATGATCCCGTGGTGAAACTCGCTGTTATCCAAACTGTTGTTCTGTGTCGCTCGGTCCGAGCCATTCTGTTTGTTTCCCATTTACAGAGCCAGGGCTGTGTATGAACACCGGGTTTTTTTTCAGCACACACACAGAACGGACAGCTAGCGGACCCAGAGGAGATATTCACTGAATGTGACAAAAAATGTATTGGATTAGAATTGCAGACTACACCTTTAATTATCTCCTTATTGAGAAAACCACCCTTTGTTTTCTGGAAATAACAGGTTGTTATCATCATAAAACAAGTAAGACAACAAATAAAAAAGCTATTTTGGGATTTTTTCTTTATTCCTACCTGCAAGGCTGCTTGCTCATTGTGTGTTCGGGCAGCAGAAGGGGTAATGAGCCAAAGCAAAATGATTCTCCCTAAAAGTTACTGGCCCAGGTTTTAATTAGGGGTGTAGCAGAATATATCATAGCACAATATTTCATGTTACAAAAACACAATGAGCTGAAAACTGGGTTGCAATAATTAATAAATATTATCACGTGGTTCAACACACGTTGTGATCAGCATGGAGCAAGTTCCCAAAATGACAGTACAGACGTTGGCTGTGACAACAGGCACCAACTGTGACAGCTCTAACAGACTGATTTCAAAATTTACCAGGCGCTCCTGTTATTCTTGGTTTCTTCCAGAACTCCTTTTTTCTGTTCCTGTATTTCACACTGAAGGTGTGTGCAAAAATGCACTTTAATAATATTAGCACTCAATTGTTTCCGTCGCTAAAGACCATGCAGGCAGGAAAGGTTGAGGTAATAAATCTTCTTAAATTTCTTATCATGCCCCCTGTCAGTTCTTGCATCAAGAGCTCTGAGTTAAGCCAATCTGTAGTGGTTTAAAAACAGAACCCTTCTTTTAAAAGTAGACAGAAATTATTTTAAAAGCAATTTTTCAAAGGGGTGTAGCACTAAACCTCTCTGGCAATTTTGGGGAAATAGTGCCCTTTTAACCCTGTTCCCAAGAGTACATGCATGCAATTACTTGAAATACTGTGAAATCTCCATGAAAAACACATACACCACTGTGGATGAAACAAAGCCAAAGGATAAAATTGCACCAAAAAAAAACTGAGCCTGAGGGATTCAACTCACATTTGGTTGATGAGAATGAAATTTATCATGTGGAGAATACGCGACTTGTGTATATTTGCTTTTTAATAATATGCTCAAAAATATGAGCGCAACTTAATTTCATTAAACCTTAACATCAGAAAATTGATATATCTGACAAAAAAAAAACACACAGTGGCACACACTGTAGACACATACCTCTAAATCACCTTAATCATTTGACATAAGCATGCTTTACAGAATATAGTCTTGTATATAAAGACTTACTTACTACTGAAGATGTGTTTTCATTCATACCAGTTGGTACACTGTCATCATCCCACATAAGGATGAAGGAGGAGAGAGGTGCTTTGAACACCATGAACCTCATACCACCCCTGGCTCTTTTCAGGGGGAGGTGACTACTGCTTGGCTTGTCAGCCTCCGATCCTGCCAAGCTCTCGACAGACCAAAGGTATGGACGGTTCACAAACAGAATGTTTAAATCTGGCCTGCATCAAAGGCCTGAATAGGAAATCACAATCAACTGGAGAGAATGTCAATGAACTGCATAATCCACAGCTATCACAGAAGACAACATCAGAGGGTTCAGGAAATGCAAGGCTGTAGTTTATGTTGTTTTTTTTTACTTTGTCACCAAAAATGTATGTTACGTTTCTCCTTAAAGGTACTGTAAAACATTTTCCTTCTTTTTGACTTGCTTTGGCCTCATTATACTGTCTGCACTGCGTGTTTTTTCCAGCACCCTTTTTTCAAAAGACTGTTATGGCCACACAGCCTGATTGATTCAGCAAAAGTCACGTATCAGCCCAAGGTTTCAGAATGTCACATGACTCCTCCTCTTGACTGTATCCTTTTCAGTTAGCCAGGAACTAAAACTGCCTCATGACCAACAGGAGTGCAAGATGTCTTCAACAGCGTCCAGCAGATAAGGGGGGCAAGCTGATTAAGCCACCACCTTACAGCTCTTCCCCTAGAGTAGCAGTTTGTGTGTGGACAGCCAATGTGTAAATCCAATGCATAAAGCGACTATCCTCTTCTGGCCTGCAGGGTAACCAGGACCTCACACGTAACCGTCTTCAAATTCATTAACATCTACGTGATTTAACCACTGTCTGTCGCTTCAACATCGCCCTTCTGCTACAATAAAGGTGGCATTTAATAATGCAACGTAACAAGCTATAAAAGGCATTGGATAGACGTATTCAGTGGCCTTTGAGAAGCCAGGAGGTGGGCGAGTGTTTTTCCGCTGCACAGCACAGCAAGGTAAAGTTGTTTACTTTGATGACGTGTTGGAGGCCTGCTAGTCACAAACCACAGTAAGAGCATGTCGCCTGCAGCTCACTGTGGCTGTTACTGTATTATTTCTCCTTGCAGTGTTTAAAACTGATCTGCTGCTTTTTATTGAAGAATAACACAGCTAATGAAGCTCTGCTAACTTGGTGATAAACACATTGCATTTCCTATAATTTCTTCACAATAAAAGCATACTGTCTGTTCACCAGTGGAAAGCTTTTAGTGTCAAGCATTAAAACCAGGAAAGGTTCAGCTTGCATCAGCAGTAACACAGCTCTAATACAGCCAAAAAGCTATCAGTAAACAGTAAAATAAGGCTGATACCTGAGAATACAAAACAAGAGTGAAACTAAACCTCAAACCACATGGATTCAGGTAGAAGCCACAAAAGTAAAAAAGAGCTGACTACAGAAAGACGTTTAAAAACAGAGCTTTCTCTCTAGTCTCCAGCACAGATACACTTGAGTTTAGCCGCTGAGGATTCAGCTAAGGGGAGGGAGGAGACTGTCACGCGTTGGCCGTGGTCGGCCCTGCTACCAAGCAAGACCACAGCAGCATCGTTTGGTATGGCTATTCCCTGCTGTGAGGTAGCAGCTCTACTTGGCACAGTGCAGCTGCTGTAAAGCAGACTGACCCAGGCTCGTGGAAAAACCCTACAGGAGGCAGGTGAACCACAACAATGCCAGGTCAGGCAATTCAAGGTTGGGTCCAGCACCAGCTTAGGAGTTCTTCCAGAACCTACAAACTCTGTTCAGTCCATGCAGATTAAAGATGTTGAGTTATTACCAGCTTGAGAATAGTGGAGAGAAAAAGTAACAATGAAAATAAGTGGGCAGATTGGGTAATAATTGGGGAAACGCGAGGGTCTGTTGTTACTGCAGCAGTGTAAACAACAGACATACAAGTTTAGAAGAATTTGTATGAGAAACATAAGATGCTGCAAAATAATCAAATATATAATATATTACATTTTCAAAATAAAACATTCTGTTGTTTCTTCATAGCAGGTAACTGACTTGCATTTGTGCCTTTCTTTAATTGTAGGCTGTAAAAAAAGCTTTCAAGAAGAATGCACTGAAATGATAGAAACTATATATTTTCTCAAGAACTGAGATCTAATGAGAACATAAATCAGGTTCAACAAATGAGAGAAAGTCCCAATTTTATAGGGTAATAAATGTATACTGGGGCTTTAACACAGCCTCACTAGAAAGTCCATTTCTCTTCTCTTGCCACTTCTCTCATTCAGTGGGATCAATTACTTACTTTGTCCTGCCAATATTTTGAACCTTGACAAAAAGCAAAAGTGCAATTGTCACCAGTGAACAGACAGCAGTGTTTGGTGAGTTGTAAAATTTATTTTGTGTTACTTTCATAATTATTGCAGCTACCACTCAAGCAATACCTTATTATGTAAGTTTGTATTTCCACAATTAACCAGCTGACTATCTAGTTTGCTAATTAATAACAAACTAAATGGGCTACTGTGCTATGTAGAGGTAGCATAAATGATGACTCACTTTAATTCAGTTTCCTGTGCCTATTTATATAGATGTGTCTTTGAAGCCCCCTTCTCTCCTGTGTCGCACTTCTCACAACCCTCCCCTCCGAACCTCTTTTCTGCTCCTTTGCCTCCTTCTCTTTCATTACAGGAACCACAGGGGGACGATAGCTACGAGGCCTCATCGAGATGTTGCCCCCAGCCTGAGTCTCACGCCTTGGGTTCCTCTCTACAACACCTCCTGGCCTCTGCCCATAATTGAGCCACATTCGAACCTCTGTTCATCCTCTCGTGCTTGACCCCCATTTCTTACCCACCCTGGACCCTTCTCATCCCTCTTTCACGACCTTTCATTCACCACCCCCGACCTTCACTGTCCTTCCTTTACCCAATAATTAGCAAATTTGCATACACAAGTGGCACAGTCTTTGTTGGTGAGAATACTTCATGTAAAATGCTGTTATCAGAATATTCCCACAAATGATAATGTCCCCTTTTATGGGTTCCAATTCAACCCACACCTCCCTTTAAGGTGTGCTGGTTAAATCATCACGGGCTTACAACACAATATTTATCCACTCTCATCATCCATCATGTAATCCCTCTTGGCCTCAGATCACGGGACAGTGGCTACCTTACTGTCCAGAGAATCAAAAAATCTGCAGGCAGCAGAGTGTTTTCCTTCTCTGGAATCAACACCCCTCTTGCGGTAAAGGAAGCACTGACTGTGAAAACCTTCAAATTGAAACTCATAGCCTATCTATTCTCATTGTCATATGACCGACATCAGCACCATCTAGCTCACTAGCGGAAGTCTCTACTCCTACCCCAGCCTAGGCAGCTGTAATGCAGAAACAGGCCAGCAGGAACCCAGCACTACCTCCTATATTCCTGGTTGCTGCACCGCCACACTCAGTCGCCCTGCTATCTGTGTGAATGTGCATTTGGCTCACTGTGTCTAACTCTGTGAGCAGTGTGTGTGAGCATGGCTGTTTATCTTTCCTCTCTGCAACACACTGGCCTGATGTAGTGTTTCTACCTGGTAGTGGATTGAGGTTATGCACTTACTTCTGGGGATGCTGATGCTGGCCAACCATCCATCACACTACATTTATCTGAGTCATATGCCCTCATTTCACTGTCACTGTCCATTTTTCTGTTTTGTTCCGGCGTCTATTGTGCATCCGACCTTCCTTGTAGAGTTACGGTCAGGATTACTCTTTGACTTGACTTGCTCAAGGTTTCTTCTTGTCTTGCCCTGTGAGCAGCGGGGCCAATAGATGGCAATGTTGGTAAATCGGTCAGCCATGTTATGATGTTGGTCAGTCCATCCAACACTTCTTCAGAGCAAGATATCTTGACAACTATTTGCCAGGTTTCCATGAGATTTGGTGGGTTTGTTTATAGTCCTCAAAGAATAATTGTAAAAAGAACTAAGAGAGGGCTTGGCAGATGTTTAGGAAATGCTTGTAGCTGTGTTTTTCAGTTTGTGCTGCTATCTTTATAATTACAAAAATATATACACTACAGAGCAGCAACATTTAATACTTCACTGACACAGGTCCTTAGTTTCTCTTAGGGAGTGTGAGCTGGTGCTGATGAATGTGTGCTGGGGAGCAGCTTGTGTCAAAGCGCAGTTTGAGCCCAAATCGCACTGGCTTGGCGGCGCCCCCTTCAGTCTGGGGAAGGACACCAGTCATCAGCCCACATTCGGTTGCCTGGATTGCCAAACAACACAATCCAAAATTTCATCCCCACTGCAAACTTCAGCAGCCAGGCCATCTCTTATCTGGGCCTCAGAGTGGTCAGGCTGCTGTTAAATAGCAGTCTGCAGGTGCTGGCTCAGCGGACCACAGATTCGTCCATCATTATACATTTTTTCAACAGAACTTAATGCTTTTTAATCCTTTTTATTTCAAGAAACTGCTTTCTTATTGGGAACAGAATTTTGCATCTTTCTAGGATCTCCCAGGGAAATGGATTGCTGAGGCTGAATGGCATTCATCTTGGTTCCTTTCCTTTATTTTGGACCAGTTTGTTATACTTGTTGTTTGGAAGCCATTGACCAGTTAAGGTTTATTTTTTGTTGTTTTGCTTGCTTTGTTTGTTTGTCTGTGCCTATACAATGTACATGGTAGAATGTTAGTTGAGACATTTTACTCTACTGTGTTGGAGCAACTGACTGACAACAACTGACATTGCAGTTGTTGGAGCCATACTGTTAACATGGCTAAAAATAAGGGAAGATAAACC
This sequence comes from Oplegnathus fasciatus, assembly GCA_003416845.1. Classification (NCBI taxonomy): domain Eukaryota; kingdom Metazoa; phylum Chordata; class Actinopteri; order Centrarchiformes; family Oplegnathidae; genus Oplegnathus; species Oplegnathus fasciatus. Next base: position 619,580 of record NTHP01000360.1, on the reverse strand, counting down.
TTTAATTGTCTTCAGGAGAAAAAATCTTTAGCAACAAAGATAATGGCATACAACCAAGGGGAAAAGTGAACATAAACATAGAAAGTGAAAGAAAGTATGGTTACAGTATGTAAACATACTGCAGCTTGCATTTCAGTTACACTGTAAGAGGAAGAGCAGTGGATAACATACATATATGGATGCAGTTACTTGCAGTACTGGTTAGCTTAAAGGTGCAATATGTAAGAATCAGAAAATGCTTGTTAACAATGACACCAGTGGCCGTTAAGTCAACTGCAGCCAGTGTCCTGTTGCTTGCGCTCGCGCGTGTGCTCGCACTCCATAGGTGCGAGCGAGCATCCTGGGCATCGGCCAAAACAGTGACGTAACAAGACACTGAGCGTGATTGACAGGCATCACGGTGATAGCTTGCTAGCCAGCTTTATCAATCGCTGTTTGTCTAGCTTTTACCAAGAGGCTCAGCAACGTCAGCATAGCTAAATTTGCTGATTTTGATCTTGATTTTGAATTTGCTAGAAGACAAACAACTTTTAAAATGCTTGTTTTTTTAATGGAGTTCGGATTAGGACTATGCTAACATTGTAGCTGCTCCATCAACACTCAAAATAACGTCATCTAAATTAGGCATAAATACGGCAGCAACATTATTGCTTATACACATAGATACTGTATCTACATATTGTGTAACTGTAAAATTATATCTACATAAATATGAAGTAGTATCATAGTGCTAACGTTAGCTATTGTTGCACACTGTTGATGCTGTAGCGGAGCTGCAGAGAGACAAGGCACTCGGGAGTGCACATAAATGTCACATCTCTCTGGATTTTCCTGGAAAAACCGTCCTGAGTCCTTTACATAGAAATCAGTCCACAGGCTGTTATAGGCAATCGAGAAAGTCGGGGAAGGTCTCAATTTTTTCGTTATGCTACAATCCGTTCACACATTGTCAATAAAAAATAACTAATAAATAAAAAATAATTAAAAAAAAATAAAAAATGGTTACATATTTAAATAGTCTTTTAAACAGCCCCCATAGGGGAACCCTTTTTGGTTCCTGGAACCCTTTCAGAGGGTTCTACCTGGAACCCAACATGAAGGGTTATACTTAGAACCATCTGTGAAAGATTCCACCCAGAACCCCCTATGAGAGGTTCTACAGAGAACTCTTCTGTGGTGTAATGGTTCCACCCAGAACCCACCCAGGTGGTTCTACCGAGAACCCTTTTATATTCCAAGGGTTCCATCTAGAACCCACCCAAAACAGTCTTTTTATCCATCATTTTAACAATCTATGTTACAATTACCAATGTTTAAATTGAGAAAACATTCAAAAAAAATTTAATGAGTAAAACATTTATTTAAAAATCTTGGAACAATGTTGGATAAGGAGGGGAGACTCTCTGAGGATAAGCCAACAGACCAGGAGAGGCTGTGTAGGTCCCGGGGGAACAGGTCAAAGTGAGCATAGGACCAGTGGAATCAGCAACATGACAGAAAGGACACAAGCCAGGCACATCAGGCTGTCCTCAGCAGGTGAATTCATGAAATCTCCAGCAATGGTGACATAATAGAGAGGGAAGAGAAAAAAGACTATTAGTAGCATCATGCCAAGGTCCACATACTACACCAGATGAATCATAAGCCATCTACAAACAACAATGTCATGCATTGTCCAATGACAGCTGTAGGAGTATGGGCACATAATAATGGTGATAGTGGAAAAGATTGAAAAAGGTTCTCCTCCAACTATATTAAGAGCCTCCACTGGCACATCTCATTGTTTGTCCAGGCTGTATAGATCATTTCTACAAAAAAGCAAGAAACAAATGCTAGCATTAAAACAGTCCAATAAAACCATAAAAGTCCTTAGCTAGACTCAAGATTGCTGAAATAAGATATTAGATTTAGATTACCTTGGTTCTTTGAAGTTTGTGATCTTCTGTCACTTCAAACCAGCTTCTAGTATCAATTCATACACAGACAGACAGGTGATCACACTTCTAGACAGGTTATCACACACTGTGTGAGGGAAGTGTTGAATGAAGGGTGTGAACAAACTCGTAATCAAGCGTAGGTACTCAAATTGTAGAGACACCAAAGTAATCATTATTGTTATGTCACACCTGTTTTGTAGAGGAGGACGTGTGATGACCTGAATGTTGCTCTTAGAAACACTCTCTGTTGGGGTGGGTTATTAGTGTAGTGGTTAAGACATATCTAAGCCTGCATGCTTTTCTAAGAGGTGGGGTTCTTAATTAGTCTTATAAAGAACCCTTTAAGAACCTTTTCTTCAAAAAAGAAGCAAATGGTTCTGGGTAGAACCTCAGCCCTTCAAGAAGAACCCTTTTGGAAACCTTATTTCTAAGAGTGTAGCTGGCCCAAGATTGTCGCAAATAAGCAGACGCTTAGACCCATTTTTCATAATTTAAGTAAAATTATTGTATTATTATGAGCAGTGTAACATACTAACAGCTTCATGAATAACAGCTTTCTGGCATATTAAGATGATTTGGGGTTGTTTTACTCATTGTTACTAATAATTATTATTATGATTATGTAAAATATACATATGTGACTCATTTAACATTTAGAAATTGCAGTCTAGAATGTAACCAAACAGCATGTGAAGTTTCTGATCTGTTCCTGTTTTTCTCAGCTGTGGAAAACTGCTAAACTCAGGCCCATTGTATCTCATGCGGAGATGGAGATGATGATTCATGGATTAATTTCACCCTCACTATGCAACCACATAAAGGATGTTGATCATTCAATAACTGACCAACTTCCTGACGTCTGGTTATTACCATAATTTGTGTGGGCGCGTAGCAAGGGGGAATAAATAACCGTACATCATGGGGGTTGGTTATCCCTTCATGAATAGCCACCTTAATGTAGTGGTTGTGTACGCTCATGACTCTGTAAGCTGAATTGTTGGTGGCAATAGGTCCTGGTGGGGTAACCCAAAGCAAATTAGTCCAAGGCAAGGGCTCAGACCAAGAGTGATTCCAGAAGCCATTTGGACTTCAGAAGCAAGCCACCTTGCTAGGGAGAGGAGAGGAGGTCACCGTGCAAGCACCTTGTGGCTGGGCCGACACAAAGCTTGAAGGAATGACGTGGACTTGCCACCTGCAAAGCTGGATGTAAGAGTTGGGTGCATCTCTAATTGGGCAGCAGATTCAGGCAGGGGCATTGGCATGCTGGCCCCAGGCTACGAAAACCTGTTTAAGGACGTAGAACATTACATCTCTGGTGAAGGATAGCCAGACCTGGAACTAAACTCCAATAGTTGGTTGGACTCGTTACTTTTCTGTAGTTTCCCGAGGTCCTACCATCATGTCAGAGTTTTTAGCAGAGGACGACAACAACTCTATGCAACTGAGAGTCACTTAAAACCTTTTTTCACAACAGACATTTTGACATGTCATAGCATGAAAAACACAGGTGTAATTAATAACATTAACATACATTTTAGTTTTGCCACTTCCAAGGTCGTTGCATTGTGCATGTTGGATCACTGGCATGGTTTGGGAGGAACGGCCTGCCTGATCTGACCCTGAGTGGTGTTTTCTTATTGGACCTCTGTGCTTGTACTGCATTGTCCATAAGATCATGGTCCAGCAAAAGGTGGTTCATGAGTCGTACCTCGTATCATAACCTTGGGCCAAAGGTCGATGATTGACTTTGTGTTCATCAGATCTGCAGCCGTATGTCTTGAACACTTGGTAAAGAAAAGAGCAGATCTCTCAACTGATCACCACCTGGAGGTGAAGTGGATCAGGTGGTGGAGGAAGCTTCCACACAGACCTGGTAAACCCCAAAAAGTAGTGAGGGTGAACTGGGAATGTCTGGCTGAGGCCCCTGTCCATGAGTTTCCAACTCCCACCTCAGAAGGATTTTTTCCTGCATCCTGGAGGCAGCAGGGGACATGGAATCTGAGTGGGCCATATTCAGAGCCTCCTACATTGCCAGGGCGGCTGCATGGAGTTTGGCCAGAAGCTTGTCGATGCATGTCATGTAACTAAAGAACCCGCTGGGGCACATCACCAGTGAAGGATGCCGTCAAGCTGAAGAAGGGCTCCTCTCAGCCTTAGTTGGCTAAGGGAACTCCTGAAGTAGCAGACAAGTATTAGGAGGCCAGAAAGACTGCAGCTTCTCTGCTTGCCATTTTTTTAAAAAAGGGGACCAGGGGGTGAGCTCCAAATATCAGGGTGTCACACTGCTCAGCCTCCCTGGAAAAGCTTATGCCTGGGTGCTGGAAAGGAGACTCCAGCCGACTATTGAACCTAAGATTCATGAGGAACAACGCAGATTCCATCCCCGTTGTGAAACAGTGCATCTTTAGCTTTTCAAGCATGCTGGGAGGGTAGTGGGAATTTGCCCAACCAGTCTGCTTGTGGTTCGTGAACTTGGAGATGGCTACTGACCATGACTACGTCTTGAAGGAGGTTCTGTGGTAGTATGGGGTTTGGAGTTGGGCTCTGCTAGAGTTATGCCTCGTCACCAATTCTGTTTGTGCTGTTCATGGACAGAATCTCTAGGCACAGCCAGGGAGGTAAAAGTGTCTGGTATGGTGGATTGCATCCCTGTTTCTTGCAGATGATGTGATTCTCTTAGCTTCATCAGACCGTGACCTCCAGTGTGCAATGGGGCAGTTTGCAGCAATGGGGATAAGAGTCAGCACTTCCAAATCTGAGGCTATGGTACTTTGCTTGAAAATACAAAGTCACTAACACAAGTGAAGTAGTCCACTTGTGTACTCTTGTGTACTACTTCCAACTCTCACCTATGTTTACAACTCAAAAGACATGTAATTAAATACGCGACCTGTTAATCATTTGTTAAATAACATTAAGCAGATTTGGACGTCCAAAATCTGCCCAAGATTGTTTAGTAAAATGGCTCTTATAATATAATAAAAAATACTGAATGAGCTGGTTAGTTTTGGTCTTTTTCCTCTCTTTCTGTCTTTGTAGATTTTTGTCCTGTCTTAGCTTTTTACGTGGATGACTTTAGGCCCAACCCATCAATGCACCGCATGTTTTGTTTCTGTGTGTCTAAAAATACTGAACATTAAAAATAAATACAAATGGCCTCATGATCAGTTATGTTTACATCCCACTTCTGAAAATGGCTTCTAGCCATCATTGCTTTTGGAACAGCACTGACTTTCTGCATTTTCCACAACCAGCGCTCTAAGAGCTCCAACTTCGTATTAATAAATAAACTTTAAGTGACAGAGTGAATTACGTGTAGGTATGTGTGGTGATTTTCTGCAAGCTGCTGGATCTTAGCCAGCCTGATGTTTTTCTTTGATGAAGCAAAATGCAATCAAAAGCTTATAGTGTATTCAATTAAATAATATGGAATCTTTAATTCAAACAAAACGGCAAATTATAATTTCAGTAACCTCTGAAAATGTGTTGTGTACCTGTACTGTACCTCTGTGTGTGTGTGTGTGTGTGTGTGTTTGCCTACCCTTACCTGCTGTAATTGGTCCTCTACCTTTTGATGTGTGGCAGTAGTATTTTTAGTGATTTGAAAATGGCCTACTGACATTCTCAAGTATCTTGAAACAATCAGGATACTTTTGGTCAACCCTATATCAGCTTGAAAAACTCTGTGTGTCCCCAGTATATATTTTATTTTGCTCATCATAAGTGAGAGGAATGCAAGGTCATCATCACAACTTGGGGACTCTGTTATGTTTCATTATGCAAACTTTTGCTAGGAATAATAACAACAGACTAAAGGCATTTTCCCACTATGGGAGATTAATGACCCATAACCTTAACTTTTAAGAACCTGTAACTTTTTGATGCTAGCTTCTGCCTCGTGTTCTACAAACTAGAATGTTTCGGATATACGTACAGTAATTTAGAAAAGGTAATGCCAGAACAAACTTTGTCATTACAATGCACTGTTTGGTAGGTGAGTGCAGCTGTAGGACACACAAGTAAGGTAAAAGTGGCGCTGATACTTGTTTTCCTTCACAGAGTGCACGAGACCGGCGCCAGACCAGCTCCCACCCGGCTGACCCGGCTGATCTCCTTCTGCTCTGTCAAACCAGTCAGTCCTCTGCTTGATTCTCTCCTCAATCGGAGAAGTGCAGGTGAACAAACCACCTGGAACAGTAGGGGGGGATGAGGGGCCTCAAAAATGCTATAGCTGGCCCTGCTCGTCTGAGATATTGCCTACTACAGGTGGGTTAATCAGTGCAGTTTGTTGAAATGCCCAAAATAGAAAAATAAAAAAAGTTTTTCTTTGCAAAGTTTTATCAAAACATGTGCAGTTCAAGAAATGATGAAGCATGAAAAGACAGGATCGTTTCCTCATCATGAGGATGGGACCCATCCAATTACACCACACACACGCCTCCCTACTCACCACTTCTGCAGCGTAAAAAGCATTGAGAACCTCGCTGAGTTGTTTTTTTTTCTTCTTTCTAATTAAATTCAGAGAGTTGTGGAATATAAAACACATTCATTACAAGTTACACGATTTATCAAAACGGCGAATTAAATGAATATGGTAAATAGTACCCTCCCTTTCTCGCATCTCATTAACTGAGTCCCGTTGTAGCTATAGGTGAAGCTGCCTCTCTCTGCCATACTGAAGCAGGTGTCCAACATGGCGAACACTGGCAGCGGCTCTCTCGCGACTATTCTCTTTTTATTCATGGTTCAAGCGGCTCTACACAAAGGTAAGACTTTCCCACCTTGATGTCTAAATGGAATACACACTTTCCTCTCAGATTTCCGCGGATGTAGATGAAGGAGTGTAATTACATTTTTTTTTTATCAGCGGGGCAATTGAACGTGCGCGGCAGAGCGTTTGGATGTATGATGTTGTTGAGCAAGTAAGAAAACCTAACTGTCCTTAAAGTTGAAACACACAATAGGAAGAGCAGATGCATAATGTGTCTTGCCATGTATACAAACAGGCGTTACAGATACGCTGCCTAGGAATACATCACTTTGGTCAGCTCACCATTATAAATCGCTTTGCCGCTACACAGCTTCCAACTCTTAAATGTAGCCAATTCTATTGTGGGAAAAAGAAATAGCGTGGTCTTTTTGTCGCTCTGGAGGCACAGTGAGATACATCTGACATGCTTAACTGGGTGTTTGTTTGGTCAGTCCGCTAGCTTGGTTACTTTTGTGGCTTGTTGTTCAGAGCGTAGCCTGGACTGCTGCTGTAAATCACGGAAAACAGCGGTGCGTTAAAGTAGAATATGCAGCAGCCCTGGCAACGTGCGGTTTGAGGAAACGCTACAGCAAACTCTATTCAAAACTCTGCTGATTTAAGCGGCCGTCACTGAGCCCAAGACTCATACGCATTATAACGTAACTCAAGACCTGTCAGTAATACTGTGGCTTTTTGATAAGTTCGGCGCAAACACAGCCCACGAATCAGCAGTTATTTTCCATTTAATCTCAGTTTGTTAGAATTCGCTCACTGTCGGCCACTCCGCTGGATTTCGGCGGGGGGACTATAAGAACCACGAGCGAAAACGTTATAAAAGTTGACATTTCAATGAAAGAAATGCTGCTCGGTGTTTTGGATGTATGCCGAAATGAAAAGCACCTCAGAGTGGTCCACATTATGTCTTAGGTTCCCTCCTAATACGTATGTACTCCTGCTGGTAAACAAGAGAAGATTAATTTGCCCGAGTTTCCAATTGCGTTCCGGGCTGTGTTTTCGTAATATCGGGACAGGATTTGCAGTAGCATCATGAACAGAAACATCAAAGCTTCGCTTTGGTGTAGTAATCTGAGTCAGATGCTTTCAAGAAGCGGATAGGTTTTACATAAAAGCTGGCGAGGGTGAAAACTGCGACATGATTTTTTTTTTTACGCTTTTGGCTTTTAAACGACTGGTGGATGTTGTGAGTGGTGTTTGTGAGTTGGCGGGCTGCGGAAAAGGCACACGCGTTTATTTACCACACTAAGATGGGATAAAGTGTTGTGTTACATGTTGTCAGTGGGAAGTCGGCGTTTTAGAGGCTATGCGCTCTGTGTTTAGCCATGAACTACTGAGACATCGGGGTTATTTATCTTTGCGCATTGATACGATGAAGATGTAGTGGAATAATAGTAGGCTAGTCGGGGCAACGCATCCCCCCACACACACACACGAACAGCAAGCGCATGCTGTTACAAACTGGAAACCCGTTCAAATAGGTTTCACAATTATATAACTGGTTCAACTATGGCTTTGTGGAGAATTTCAGCACAGTTGTTGTGCCGCTTCAACCCCCTGTTGTAGCCCATGTTTACGTCAAGTCAGCTCTGCCATGACTGGTTACAAACATAAAGTTCTTCAGCGCAAAGCTGCTCCTCATAAGAATATAAACCTTTTTTTATGCTGAGAATGACAGGGCGGCAGATGTCGACGTTTGTCACATTGTGGATTATCCACCAGGCTTAATCCATTACAACGTTTTAGCCATTAAAATGGACGCGCATTGATCATGTTTTTTTCCACGCGACAAGTCAGTTAAACAGTCCTGTTAAGCACACCAAACTAAACAAGGCTCTGTTGTTCTTTGGACAGTGGGCAGTGCTGCTTTACCTACATGGAAATGGCTACACTGATTTCAAACAAAGCTCAGGGCACGCTTGCACAAAGCATATCAATTATTTACCTCCAGCGCATACTGTAGGCTCACATTGTGCTAAGCATTGCAGAATGTTTTCTCCCCCTCAGTACAAATACATGGAAGTTGGTGCTATGAGGGAAAGCTTTGCACTGCAGACTAAGAGAAGGCTGCATTAATTAATTTCACCCCAACTATAAGTTCCATTTTGGCACGCGGGCTAACCTCACACGGTCATCAAATCACACAAGTGCTCCAAATGAAATGGATTTATGAGAAAGCATTCACAGTTCGCTGCATCTGACTGCCATTGCTCTTGTTTGAGAGGACTCAGAGTGGATAGAGTGTAGCTACCTCCAGAGATAATGTTCATCCTTTGGAAATAAGTTCATAAGTAATATGGTTAGTCAGTCATTGGTGTGTACATACAGAATATGTAAGCTATTTTAATCGACTTAAACAGGAAGTAGGAGAGGAAGTTTAAGTCTTAAATTGTTCTCATAATATTTCACGCAACCGTTGTGTAATTGACTTTGGTGCCGGCGTTCTTTCTTAGAAGATAAAGGGCTTCAACTGAGCGCTGAGATGACCAACTCTATTTTTAGGGGAGAAAGAAATCTAAAAAGACATTTTATTGTGGCAGTTGGAGAGAACATGCGCTATAAAACACATCATCAGCACCAATATAAGCACACACAGATATTACATATATATCTTAATTAAGTCTGTTCACAGTCATTTAACAGTCTAATTGCGCTCATGAGTTTGGCTTCTGCAAATATTTAAACTTAGAATTGGTTGTGGCAGTGACATTTTGCATTTAGATTTAAATTTTTTGTCTTTTAATAAATTCGTCATTTACAGGTTTTGTACATTTTAATCGTTTTATTCAGACTGTAGGTTTTTCAGGTAGTGGCACCACTGGGCACTTTTCTGTTAGTTTAATGTTCAGACAAAATATCTCGTTAGAAAAGATGGAAGAATAACAACAAAGAGCCATATGCTGACTGAAATAATAGTGATAATAACCATGCAGCCCTATAGTGATTGTATGTGCCATGCTTAATGTAATTTATGCATGGTGGTATGTTATTATTTTTTGCAGCTCCTTTCTGGTTCTGTGTAAAAATATGTAGTGATTCCAATTGCAATGCAGATTGCACACTTGGAACACCAGGGGCATGGTGTTATTGAAGAGTGCTAACGCAGAACTCTCTGACCACAAGCTTGTTGAGACTTGAGAACGTGGTTAGGCAATCTATCAGTTATAGTGAGAGGCATCTGTGCTTCCATTTTTGTGGAGTTATGTAATGGTGTGATGGTGCAGGTGAGAGCAGGGACTGTTTGTGTGAATGCAGGAGAAATGTATGTTAACGTGACTCCACCATGACAAGTCCACAAGTGTAGGTTTGGTAATTGTATAGATGACTTGAACATGACCTATTTTCTTTTTCTCTGTTTACATGGTTCCTATGTGTTTGATCTTGGATAGTGATTATGTTTCTCCTCTATGTTTCATTTCCCATTAAGGTTACTTGTTTTCAGCGTGCAAGTAATCATGTTCTCCTCAGACAAGGCTTATTACTTTGTTATGGTACAGCATATGTTGAGTTAACCCACCTATTTTCTTCTGGCATTGTTGTCACACCTTTGCTGACAGAGATACAGCATACTGTACATCTTAGCAAAATGATTATTTATTTTTTAATACGGAGTATAAAGTCTAAATTAATGCATAACTGAACACATAATTTATTTTCTGTATCTTAGTAGTTATTGCCCTGAGTTTACTGTTACTTACTGCTACATTACCGATGATTACTGAAATATGTAAGCTGAAGGGTGCATGAACAGCCGTCTTTACTGCTTCATTGTAATGATTTTAACTGCACCTTTTATCAGTGATATCATTTAATCAGAGAGAAATAATTTGATTGGATTTCCCAAAAAACAATGATAATGCACCTGAATATAGTTTTATTTCTGGAGTCGAACTTTAGGCTGCAGTTACACAATGGATCTCAGATGTGACTGTTTGCATTCACCCCTTCCATGTGACCGCTCATTTAAGATTTGATCTCCACGCTGCCTGCTTGCCACCGTTGGGCCTGTTGTGCTCTTCACAAGAGATCATCACTTCTCTCAGAAAATGAACCGGAGGCGCTGTGCTCAGTGTGTTCGATCTGGCCATAACTGTCATGGTGTTAAGGGAAATGACAGTTTCTTAGGAAGCCCCCACTTCATGGGGTTGAGCATGACATTGAACTCTAAACATTAATTCTATTTACCAGTTATTGAGCAAGTTAGTCTCATATCAAAATCAGACAGTATTGTTATAGTGTTGTTACTTTGATATGGTGGATATGATGCAATTTAGGCTATATAATGTCATACCTCTGTATATATTATTGATCAATATTTCAGTCATCTTTTCTGTGTGAAGCCCTGAAGCTGAAATGATTATAATTAGGGCTGAAACTAATGATTCAGAGAGAGCCCGAGGAGACATCGTCACATTGCTTGTTTTGTTGAACCAACAGTCCAAACCCAAATGTATTATGTTAACAGTGATATTAAACAGAGTAAAGTAGCAAATCCTCACGTGGGTGCACAGATTCAATGTTTTCAGACCTGGCCTGGTACTTCATTAAGTAGACACGCTAAGAGTACTTATTAAAAGAGGAAATCGGGCATTCATGCTGCTCTTGGTAGTATAATATGAAATGAAAACAATTACATGTACTCTATATGTATCCATTACTTTATGTTAATGGTAAGCGCCATGGCTTTCATGCCCTTGTCTAATAGCCACTCCAGGGATGGCTGCAGCATTAGCTGCTTTGCCTGGATAGTCCATCCTTGTGAATGCTGCACACAAAGCAGTCCTACTTTGTTGATGAACTTGACATTAATGATCTTGTTTTCTTATACATACATGCTGATTTAAATCAGAGTTTTACTTTAGTCTATTTAGTATTATTTAGTGCTTGCATGGATACTTTAGTTTGTAGAAAAACCTGTTCATATTCCTGAATGCCAGGTATTGAGAAAAGTCTTGTTTTAGCTTCCGTACCAAAATTCTGCCATAATATGTACAGATTTCAAAAGATACTCGGTCTTGAATGAGACACCTTTATCCGGCACATATCACACTCTGCACGTTTCTCGTCTCCTTTCCTGATTGTAAAGAATCTCCATATTGCAAAAACATTTTTTCACAGCAGATGATGTGTGTTTATTGTGCCAAATTGCATGTCATCTCAAATATCCGCTGCATCTGAAAAAGATCTTCTGGTGCTCTTTTGGTGCTGATATGGCTGCGGTTTTGGTGGAGTTTTAGTGTTACGTAATGATCTAAATGCTATTTTACAGACATTTTCTGCCCTGACAAAAATAATTAACAGAATAGTTTATTTCTTTCCTTTTCAGACCCGGTCTGAAAATTGCCATTTTTGTTATCACTGTGAACTGGCACAAAACATTGCCTACAGGCAGCTTCAGTTACAAAGAAAAGCTGTATCAGACTCAGTTGAATCCTCACACAGAGTGGTTTGGCTTCGAGTCAAGCTGGTAGGAGCCCTGGTGATGGAAAACAGGTGTTGAAATGGACTTGTCCTCCCTCTGTACCCCCCAGCAGCCTCTCCAGCTGTAATGAAGAACAATGGCTTTATTCCTGAAGGGAGGGGACCCCAAGTGACCACTCCTACTCCTCCCCCTCCTGCCCCCGCCAGTCTACAGTGACTCTGCTGGCAAGCCAACAGATGACTGGGCTGGGTCGCATCTGGCCTCTGTGCACTTAGTGTAATCAAAGAGAGAAAAAAGGTTTATGGCCTACTTGTTAGTGGGATGTCAAGTAAGCACCCTCCGACTCCAAATCTCTTGAAGGGGTTGGGGAGCGGGGGTTGAGGGGGTGGGCGTGGGCAGCAATCTGCTATTCTGAAAGCAGCCTACTGGTCTAGGTATCAAATTATACTGTGCTGTACAGTTTGGCAATCTGGCTCTGAAACAAGTGAAATGAGTCAAATTCAACTGACGTTTGAATATTTATGATCATATTTACATAGTGTTGATGCACAAAAGGCTACTGAGGTGAATGCAAATATTTCCAAACATCACTTGTAGGACTCCTGTCCGGCTGTGGCCTCTAGCAAGTGTGTACTAAAAACAAATGCAGACTAGTTTTAAGAAATCAGTAAATCGCATTAAGAGTAAGAAGGACGGAGTATGAGAGTCTAAGGAGCTAAGGCATTAAAAAGCTATGATGCATTTATTCAGGGATTAAAGTAAACATGTCGTGTAGTGTACACACCACTTTCTCACTTTATGTCATGACCAGCTTTACTTAATGCGCAGAAATCGCCCAGCCAATTAGAATTTAAAGGGGCACTCTAGCACTACTCAGGCTTTTTAGGCTCTGGAGGAGTTTTGTCCTTTCTAAGAAAATATCCCTGATGATGTCCTTAGGGTTTTCTCAGCTTGGGTTTGGACCCTACAGATTTACAACAAAAAGCCTGTGTTATGAACTGGGGTCGTGGTGTTTTGAAAGACATTGGCAAAATCCCAAATAGCCCATGAAATATAGGTCTACATATGAGCAAATTCGTTTTGATGTGATGATTGCACATTTTGTAGCCGTTTTCGTTTCAATAAAAAGGAAAATCCTTAAAGTCATTGGACTCCAGCGCTCGAAGCGGGCCGTTAGTCAACGGTACGTGTACCGGCACTTCTAAATTTTACTCTTTGTTGTACCGTGACTTTTTCTTGTGCACCGGCACTTCTCACAAGCTGCGGTGCTCTTTTCTGCCCTCGCCATATCAGGTTCTCTGGGCAATTCATAATGGCCCTAAATAAACTGCATTACCCAGGGGGCACACC